>PVIY010018285.1:0-47861 GCA_004026745.1 Myrmecophaga tridactyla | reverse complement strand
TAGACTGTGTCATGCTGCTTTTACTGACTGTGCTCAGCTTCAGCAAATGGCTTCTGATTGCCATGGTTCTAAACACAGATTCACATAATCTCTCTGGAAACTCAAGGGGCTATTGGTCCATACTTCTTTAACTCCTAAGCAATGGTGAAAGAACCCAAGTGAAAGTGATAAATTAGGTCCACTGATTCAGCATTGCATCGTCACTAATTAATTTCACAAAACTCTCAGCATGTCTACAATGAAGTTTTAAGAGAACTAAACAACTTACTGCCCTGTAATTTTTCCTTAACAACAACAAGAACAAAATAAATATATATGGCATATTTAAATGTCTTCCCTTCTGTCTTGCATTATTGGTGAAAGTTTATTAAATGAACTGGAAGTTAATTGAGCTTGAGTTGAATCTAAACTTGATTACACTCTGGCTCCATCAGCAACTTGCTGTGGGGCCTCACTATGAGTTAACTCTTTCTGTGGAGAGAGAGCTTCTTCTATCTAAGAGGTACTTTCTGAGAAAGTTGTGCAGATTAGATTTTGGTGAATTAAATCATATTTTCAGTGCATTTTGGAGAAGTCTTTCCATTGCAGGGAGCATTGTGATTATAAAATATGAAAGTTTTTTCTCTCTATTGCTAATTTCTAGTGTATCTACATGGGATTTTCTGAAGGTGTTTGGGCCAAGCAGATTCCCTGTAGACATCTTAGCTTTCAAGAAGGAACAATTATTTCAGAGACCAGAGGTATATTGACAACTATATATGTAAACATTCATATATAGTATAAGTATGAGGACTTATACTAGGTTATGAAGACTGCTAGATGCAGGTAATAGAACATAACATAATGGGCTCTGGAATCAGAATGCTTGGATTCCAATCCCAGTTCCTCCACCTATTAGCTATTAGCTCTGAGAATTTGAGCAAATTAACCTCCCTGTGACTCAGTTTCCTCATTTGCAAAATAGGAATAATAATGGTACTATCCTCATGGAGTGATTGTGAGTATTGAATGAGTGAACATATGTAAAACACTTATAACAACACCTGGCACTGAGTACATGCTTCATAAATAGATGCTATTAATCTACTTGCTTGTGTTTTTATCGTGCTGGTCATTGTTATAATTCCCAATAATGCATAGTTGCATTAAAGTTGTTGCTCTTAGAAGCTACAAAGAGAATATGGAATAGAGGAAAGCAGCTTTCTCTGAATCCTTTGTGTAATATCAGCACACCCAGGTTTCTAGCTGTGGCTCTGAAAAATAAAGCATGAAAAGCAAAGCATGGGAATGTTGGTCCAGCAACAATGGCAAGTCTCAGGTGTTACCTCTGAACAGTAAGGCAATTCCAGGAATACTTTTAAAAAAAGTCCTGCTGGTTGTACCTGAGCATGACCTAGCAATGAGGTCTCTTTTCAACGTCCAAACACCAGGTGTGCACGTCCAAGGCCCCCAAAACCTGTGTGACCTAATTAAGCAGTCAGTGGGATCTCTGATTTTGCTTAACGGAAGATTCCAGGTTTCCAAGGAATGACATTCAGTGGTCCTGGTAAAGGTCAGTCTTAGACTCTCAAATGTCAGCTTATTATCTAGCTATAATATGGTTTTCTGTATTAGCAGGAGTATATTTCCAGTTATAGGATGCTGATTGGGATGCTTTATGTTGCTCAGAGAACTGGCAATCAGATCTCAAGACTGCAGACAAGAAAGGTGCATTGTAAAGTGGCCTCCAACATTTGGACCAGAGGCTTCTCTCAGGCTGATTAAGAGGGAGCCATCAAACCTAACGCCCACCTACCCCAGTAGCCTACTTAACAACCTAGGGGATTGTAGAAAGAGTTTTAGAGAATCATTGCAGTCATGAGCCATATCCTTGGGTGGGGGTATGGGAGTTTCTTTACCCCCATACTATGAGAGAGAATCCCAAGAAAAATACTTGCTGAAATTATGGGTACCTTCAGGAAGAAGGTGGATGTCATCTCGTTCTCATACTGCACATCAGCTCAGGCTGCAGACCTGCTGGATTGCCCTTGAGCCTATGTGAGCAGAGGAAGAGAGCAATGAACTAGAATGGCAGAGTAGAGAGGTAGGACGGTCATGGAACAGCCTAGGACAATGACATCTGTCATGGCCGGAATGCATGGATTGCTTGTGAGCCACATGGACAGTGTGGAAGGAGCAACATTTGAAGCATCTTTCTGTTACCTTGACTGTGGGAGCTGGGCTTCAGGTAAGGTGCCCCAGCAACCAGAAGTTTTAGGAAGTCCTTGGAAGATATACTGTCAGAGGTAGCTATCCCATATCAGAGAGCTAAGAGGTGAGGAGCCAGCTCGCTCACCTCCATTCCCACTCAGATCTCCATAGGATTGAATTCAGAGGACTGCCACACAGAGGGTTCTGGGGACCAAACATTGTGAGCCAGAGGAGAACAGCAACCAGAAGGAAACCCAGCAGATGGCTGTCAAGGGCAAGTTGGGTAAATAGAAAAGATCATTCAGAGGTTACTTTGATTTTGAAATTAATATTCCATTTACTCAAAAATCTAGTTCTTTCTGAAGTCTTTAAGTTCAGCTCACAGAACTTATCATTCTAGTTATACTTCTAGAAAACTTTAACCATTTTTTAAGGGACCTTTGATTAACATTTAGTTTCATTTACAAACTTTGTTCAACTCATGCAAGTGTTTTAAGTTGCATTTATACTTCAAGTCATTCACTATTTTATTTCCCTTGTAGTTTTCCTCACCTTGCCTGACTCAAAAGCTTCCCTAAGTGCTTGAATAACTCTTATAAATGCAACCAATTAAATGCATAAATAAGAAAAAACTTGAGATTACTTAAATGTTTCAATGAGATATATAAAGTTAGTAAGATTTCTGCTCAAAGTCACAATTTTAAAACAATTATTCAATTAATCATTTTAAATTAGAATCACAAGATTGCTATGGCCAATTTTTTTTAAACAATGCAAACACTTCAAATACCAATATGTACAGATTCCTTACCAATACCACATTGTACTTTGAGTTTAATTCTCTAAAGCATATTATCTATATATATATACTTCCATATCTTATTGGGGCTAAAACAACTCCAATTGGGGCTAAAACAACTCCAATTGGCTCCAACAACTTTGGAAGATACCTTCTCAATTGTTGAGGTTGAAAGATGCTCAGATTTAGAGGTGAGGACACAGAGACCTCCAAGCATACCTCATCCAGGCCCCAGGTCACTCATGGAAGTCTGAGTTCCCCAGCTGCTTCTTACCTTAACTAGAGTTTGTGTTTATTTGGTTCTTAGGATTTTGACTTTATTCAGTTGTTAAGATATTTTTACATGCGCTCCTTCCCATTTCTTCCCATCTCTTAGTCCACAAAACTCTTACATTAGTAAGAGCTAATTAAATGAATCCCAACTGAATTCTGGATATATCTGGAGACTCAATAAACCCATAAACTCACTACTTCCAAGGTCATTCCGTGCACAGTGGTCAGCTCTCTGTGGCTCCTGCACCCTCTCCTCTTCACGCTCTCCATTCCCTGTCCCAGACAAGCTGGAACTAAGAAAGCAAGGGTAGGAAGAGAGAAAAAGGCCTTTCTCCCTGCAGATTCTTAGGTCCACAGGTCAAACCTGAGCTGGGAAGAGGAGAGGAGAAGAAATGGGCATCTTAAATTGAATGGTCTAGACTTTTTAAAAAATATAAGCTTTATTTTTAGAGCAGTTTTAGGTTTACAGAAAAGTTACACAGAATGCACAGAGTCCCCATGTATAATTTCCCCTACTATTTTCTATTTTTTTAATGTGAAATATATATACAAAAAAAATCACTAAATTTTCAAGTGCATTTTAACTAGTGGTTATAGAACAGATTTTAAAGTTTGGCATGGGTTACAGTTCCACAATTTTTTGTTTTTTTCTTCTAGCTGTTCCAAGACACTGGAGACCAACAGAAATATCAATATAATGATTCAGCACTCATGCTCATTTATTAAACCTTACCTTCTCTGTATAACTCCACCATCACCTTTGATCTTCCTCTCACTCTTCAGGGGTGCTTGAGCTATGCCCATTCTAGCTTTTACATGGTGGAAGAAGCTGTCCTTAATATGCAACAGGGGAATGGAACCAGTTGATGTTCTGGAGAGGCTGGCCCCTCTGCAGTTCAGGAATTATCTGGTCCAGGAGCCCATCTGGAGGTTGCAGGTTTCAGGAAAGTTACCCTAGTGCATGGAACCTTTGTAGAATCTTATGTAATGCCCTAAGAATTCTTTAGGCTTGGCAGGAATGGTTTTGGTTAGGGTTTGGTAAGTTTTGATAGGTAGCAATGTCTAGCTGAAGCTTGCATAGGTGTGACCTCTAGATTAGCCTCTCAACTCTATTTGAGCTCTCTTAGCCACTGATACTTATTTGTTATACTTCTTTTAGTTTCCCATATTATTAATGTCTTGCATTAGTGTGATGCATTTGTACAATTGATGACCCCATGTTGAGACATTACTAGTAATTAAAGTGTGTAGTTTACATTCAGGCTTGCTCTTCATGTTGTATAGTTCTATGGGTTTTAGCAAATGCAGAGTGTCATGTATCCATCATTACTGTGTCATACAATTTCACTATCCTAAAGGTGCCATGTGCTTGACCTATGCATCCCTCCTCCCTCCCCCACAAGTTGTGGCAACCACTGACCTTTTTACTGTCTCTGTGGCTTGGCCTTTTCAATAGTATCATAGAGTTGGAATCATACAGTATGTATGTAGCTTTTTCAGACTGGCTTCTTTCACATAACAATATGCATTTAATGTTATTCCATATCTTTTCATGACTTTATATTATAGCTCATTTCTTTTTATTGTTTAATAATATTCCATTGTATGGATGGACCACAGTTTATCCATTAACTTATATGAAATTGCTTCCAATTTATGGCAATTATGAAAAAAGCTGCCATAAACATCCGGGGGCAGGTTTTGTACGGGCATGTGCTTTCAGCTCCTTTGGGTAAATGCCTAAGACCATGATTGTTGGATCATAATGTAAGCTTATGTTTAGCTTTGTAAATAAACATTTGTAACTTCCGAAGTTGTACCACCAGGAATGGATGAGAGTTCCTGTTGCTCCACATCCTTACCAGCATGGCCTGGACTTTGTAATTGTTGAAAATAACTGGAAAAGCTGTGGGTTTTGCTTGATGTATCAACAAGATAAACAACAGGAAGAGTCCACAGAGAAAGAGTGAAGACATTGATTTGATAAAAGTTGACTTTTGTTTATATATCTTTGAGTCAATATTGTTCAATAAAAATGTAAAATTTGAGCAAGGACAATTTGTGTGCCTTTTATAAAGCCATAAAAGATGTCTGGCTTTAATTATATTTTACTCTTTTTACAATGTAGGCACACTTAACCTTCTACATCAATCTCTTTGAGTCCAAGTTACTAATTCTGAAAGAAAAAGAAAAATCCCCTTCAACATCTTGTATGCTCATCCCCTAAGTAATAATTCGCTCCTTTGCAAAAACTCACAGGTCAGTCGTTGCCTGGAATTCTGTAATACCGTGTCATTCTCAGATCATCCATGCCTCTTCACATGTGGTCTCACCCTCATGGCTCTGTTTGCATGTCTAAGGTCCCTCGCAAGTCCAGTGTCATTCTGAACTGCTATACAAAGATTCATAATGCATTCTGGATGAAGGTTCCCTTGCCAGTGCCACCCAGAAGATTGTAGCTCTCATTATGCCTTTCCCTTTCTGAGAGCTTCCTTCTCTGTTTTATATTTAGCTCCTTCTGGATAAAGCAGATGCCACACAGGGAAAACCAGCTGGCCAGAGACTGGGCAAACCACACAGACCCAGGGCTTATGGCTCCTCCTGTGATCTCTGCCTCAGACTCTGGGGCAAGTGAGGGCCCATCAATCCACTACAGCCATGTATCCAGAATAAGGGAGCAACCAAAGTGAGGAGACCAGAAAAGGAAATTAAAATCTTTGGGTTGTAGTGTATTAAGTCATTGCAGCACTCAAAGGCAGCCATTCATATCATCCAGGAAGCCCTGAATAAATGTTTCAGTAATGAGACATGCAGAAAGGAGCTTGTCACCGTGTGATAGTCTTTCTGCAAAGAGTTTTATTTAAGGTTGGTATCAGAGCATGAACCATGTTAAAATACAATTACAAAAGAAACAGGAATTTCATTAGCGGATTGCAAGGAACAGTTTGGAACTGAGGAGGCTGGTGAGAGCTGATAGGTGTTAGAAAAAGGGGGAAAGAGGTGGTGTGTGATGGGAGTCTCCTGTTCTTCTGGTGCCACACTGGGAAGGAGGATGGAGATGTCAACTTCAGAGAAAGGAAAGCCGAGGATGTCTTCCTCCTGTGAGTTGAGTTCATGACCCTTCAGAGGATTTGGGGCTTCCATGTCCCATAGGGTCTACAATCAGAATTACTGCACACCTATGCCCCCTATCTTCCTATCAGCTTCCATCCAACACACTCACCTTACTTCTCTAATCAAAGGACCCTGATGAGTTGCAGAAAATACCAATTTGGAGGAATTTGAATAAAAGAGATTGAAGTCCCAGCTCCGCCATATGCTATCATTGTGACCATGTAGGTACCGGTAATTCATTAACAAGTCACTAAATCCCTTTCTGAACCTTCATTAGTTTCCACGTTTTGATATATGGGTGCCTGGCACATAGCAAATGCTCAATAAACAATACAAGGCTGATTATGACCTGGTTCCAAATAGGTGATCGAGCAGCCGTCTCAAAAGTGGAGTGCAGTCAACCGAGGATGTCCAAGATACTTCAAGAGGTGTGAGAAGAAAATGTTAGAATTTATATTAATATGTACTTTTAAATTCTAAACATAAGAGCAAAACTAAGCTTTATTCATATTTATTTGATAGATCAACAGTAGTTAATCATGTAAATATATTTACATAGGATGAATGCTCAATCATTATTTTTTATGATGGAGATATACAATTAAAATTGAGATCACAGATTAAATAATTCATATTCCAGGGAGAAGAGGAAAAAGAAAGAGAGAAGGAAGACAGAATGAAAGAATGAAAAAAGAGGGAGCCCAATTGGACTGGGACACCCTGAAGAAACTTCTTCCTTTGCATTGGACAGAGCTTGCTCAGAGGGAATTTCTCTTCTTCCTCTATCTGCACTGGCCACACCTTGTCAGCAACTTCGAGAGGCCATCCCTGCATCATCCTCTCAATCTGAAAGTGGCCTGGCAATTTCTACCCTTTTGAAAGCAATATTCCTAGAGAACAAAGGATATCTTCCAAGTCTCGTTTCCTGATTCCTTCCCTCAGGTCAGGGGATGGTGTGTTGTGTGTGTGTGTGTATGTGTGTGTGTAGCTAATGGGTCCAGTCCTACAAGGATGAATATCTTCCAGAACACAGCTCTTTACTAGGCATCTGATAGAATCTCAAAACCAGACAGGATTTCAGGTGTGAATCAAGCTGGAATCTCATCTCTCCATTGATTATAACTAACAACTCTGAACACAGTAACAAAAACAACTAGCTGAAGACTCCAAAAAGTAAACATTGGCATCCAGATTTGAATGGGAACAACCAGTAAAGCGTAGGGGTTTGGAATTTTGTACTCTTTTCTCTCTTGACTTTGACCTGAGGTAGGCCCTAATTGTGGAACTGGGGCACAAGCTCAAACAACAAAAAATGTGAGAGAAAATCCCCTTTTATGGCCTAAGGACCAGAATAGGGGACTCCAGTGAACTGGCAAGTTAAGGAGACTTCCTGGTCTCTTTTCCTTTCCTTCTCCTTTTTGCATCACTGCCCTGCCCTGGGGACAGCACTAGGCTGCCTGAGGTGGCAGCAGCAGTTGCAGTGTGGGCACCTGATACCCCGAGATAAAACCCATCTTTCTTGGTGAAGGACCTTGGAAAAATGTCCCTATTGTCAAAAAAGGGTGAAGAGAATCCCTACAAGTTTTTTCTCTCTCTCTCTCTTTATTTTTCTTTTTAACACTGTAGAACTCAATATAAAATGAAAACAAAATACATCAAAATGAGATGCAGCTAAAGCAATGTTTATAGGGAAAGTTAAAACATTAAATGCTTATTTAGAAAAGAAATAAGGTCTCAAATCAATAATATAAATCTTGACCTTAAGAAAGTAGAAAAAAATAGAAGAAAATTAAACCCAAAGCAAATAAAATGAAGGAAAAAAGTCAAGATAAAGTAGAAATAAATGAAATTTAAATGGAAAAAACAATAGATTCAATGAAACAAAAAAAGATCAATAAAATTGATACACTTCTAATCACACTGACCAAGAGAAAAAGAGAAAACACATACTTTCAATATCAGAAATGAAAGAGGGGACACAGTACAGATCCCAAAGACACTTAGATGGATAATAGGGGGAGATTGTGACAACTTTAATTTTGAAAACTAGATGAAATGGACTAATCGCTAGAATGACACAAACCACCAAAACTCACTCAAAAACAGATAATCTGAATGACCCTGTCTCTGTAACAAATTAAATTTGTAGTTAAAACTCACAAAGAAAACTCCAGGCCCAGATGGCATACCTGGTCAATTGTACCAAACATCTAAGGATGAAATTATACCAATTCTATACAATATCTTCAGCAAATTGAAGTGTCTGGAATGCTTCCCAAGCCATTTAATAAGGCCAGCATTAGATTGATATCTAAACCAGACAAAGATATTACTAGAAAAGAAAACTACAGATCTATATATCTCATTAATGGATCTAAAAATACTAAAAAATTTAGAAAATCAATTCTAGCAATGCATAAAAAGGATAAAATACATCATGATAACGTGGAGCTAACCCTGCAAAACTTGTCTCATCATTTAAAAAATCAATGTTTCAATAAATAAAGACAGAGTATTTGATACAATTTATCACCCATTCATAGCAAAAACTCAGTAAACTATGAATAGAAGGGAACTTCCTGAAAATGAAGTTTCAGGTGGTATATGGGAATCCTGTATTTTATGCATGATTGTTCTGTAAACCCACAACTTCTTTAATAAATCTATAAAAAAACAAAAATTAATATGATATTTAGTTATGAAAGACTGAATGTTTTCCCAATAAATAAGAAATAAGTAAATGATGCCCACTCTCACAATTCAACAACAGACAGGAAATCCTAGACAGGGTAATATAGCAAGAAAAAGAAAAAAAAGGCCTACAGATTGAAAAAGAATTAAAACCATCCCTATTTGCAGATGGCATGATTGGCTATGTAGAAAATCCCACAGGAGATACAAAAACAATCCTGGAACTAGTAACTGAGTTCAGCAAGGTTGCATTATATGAGATCAACACTCAATGGGAGAAAATATTTGGAAACCACATATTCAAGAGGATTTAATATCCAGAATATACAAAGAAATCCTTCAACTTAACAACAATAAAAAAAAAACAATTTTAAAAGTGGGCGAAAGACTTGAATAGATATCTCTCAAGAGAAGATATGCAAATGGTCAGAAAGCACATGAAAAGGTACTCAACATAATTAGCCACCAGGGAAATGCAAATCAAAACCACAATGAGTTACCCTTTCATACCCATTAGAACAGCTACTATTAAAAAAAACAACAACTGAAAATAACACGTATTGCAGAGGATGCAGAAAAATATGAATACTCATTCATTGCTGATGGCAGTTCCTCAGAATTGCCATTGTAGAAGACAGTATGGCAGTTCCTCAAAGAAAGCGAAGTATGGAACTACCACATGATCTGGTAATTCCACCGCTAGGTATATATGCAAAAAATTGAAAGTAGTGACACAAGCAGATAATTGCTCACTGATATTCATTGTGGCATTATTCACAAATACCAAAAGATGGGAGCAACTGATGAATGGATGAACAAAATGTGGTGTGAACATACAGTGCAATATTAGTCAGCTGTGAAGTTGAAGAAGTCCTGATACGTGAACAACATGTATGAACCTTGAAGGCATCATGTTGAGTGAAATAAGTCAAATACACAAAGATAAATATTCTATGATCTCACTGTTTTAAAACAATTTGAATAAGCAAACTCATAAACAGAATCTAAAATATAGGTTAGCATGGGATGGGGTGGGGAAAGGGAATGGAAAGTTAAGGCTTAAAATGTACAGGTTCCTATTAGGAAAAATGGAAATGTTTTGGTAATGGATGATGGTGATTATAGCACAAAATTGTGAATGCAATTAACAGCACTGATATGTACATCTGAATATAGTTAAAAGGGGGAATGTTAGATTGTATATATGGTAATAGAAAAAACACTTTTAGAAATCCATGGGACTATGCTACACAAACACTGAACCCCATAGCCCAACTATGGACTTTAATTATTAGTACAATTATAAAAATGTGCTATAACCAATCATTACAAATGTTCCACACCAATGCCAGGTGTTGGTGGTGGGGTGGTATATGAGAATACTGTATTTTATGCATGATTTTTCTGCAAACCCACAGCTTCTTTAATAAAGCAAAGCACACTCAAAAATCAATTGTATTTGATTCCCAGACCATGCACCTAAAAAAAAAATAATCAATTGTATTTCTGTAAACTAACAATGAAAACTAAAATTTAAGACAAATGCCATTCACAATCACCTCAAAGAAAATGAAATACTTAGGGATAAACAACACAATGAAGACCTAAATAAATGGAGAGGCATACTGTGTTCATGGATTGGAAGACTCTACATAGTAAACTGCCAGTTCTCCCCCAAAAGATTTGTAGGTCCAATGCAATCACTGCAGATTGGAATAAAAGTAATAAAACTGTCTTTTTTTCCCACAGATAATTTTACTGTGCATGTAGAACATCCGAAGGATTTATGAAAATAATCCTAGTGTTAATAAGAGAGTTTGGCAAAATCACAGGGTATAGGACATTATACAAATCAATTTTATTTCTACTTACTGGCAATGAACAATTGGAAATCTAAATTTTAAAAAAACACTACTGTTTACAATAACACCAAAATAAATTAAATACCTAGATATAAATCCAGCAAAATATATACAGGGAAATTGTATAGAAAATATGTGGTGAAACTATAAAACACTGATAAAAGAAAGCAAAGAAATCCTAAATAAATGGAGAGATATAAATTATTGTCATAGGCTGAAGAATCAATATTGTTAAGATGAAAAAAAGAACAAAATTGGAGGCCTCATTCACATTACCTTATTTCAAGGTTTACTATAAAGCTGTGGTCATCACAATTACTGGCAGAAGTATAGATACAAAAATTGATGGAGCAAGGATATAGAGTCCAGAAATGAATCCATACAAATATGGTCAATTTATTTTTTATAAAGATGTATAGACAATTCAATGCGAAAGCATAATATTTTCAATAAACAGTATTGGAGAAATTGGACATCCATACAGAAAAAAAGGAACCTCACACTTTATATAAAAATTAGGTCAAAATGGATTATAGGCCTGAATGCAAAATGTAAAACTACAACATTTTTAGAAGAAAGCATGGAAGAAAATTTTTGTGACCTTTCATTAAGGGAAAAGTTCTTAAAGATGGCCTTAAAAGTATGATCCATTAAAAAAAAAAAGATAAATGGGAGCTTTACAAAACTTAAAATCCTTTGCTTTATGAAAGACACTCTTAAGAGAATGAAAGAACAAGCCACAGGCTGGGAGAAAACATTTGAAATCACATATCTGACATACAAAAATATACACAGAACTCTCAAAATTCAATAATAAGAAAACAGACAACTCAATTTTTAAAATGGGCAAAAGATTTGAACCGACGATTCACTAAAGAAAAAGAAAGGAAAAAGAAGCACATAAGAAGATGATCAACATTATTAGTCATTTGGGAAATGCAAATTAAAATCATACTGAGATACTACTGCATACCTATTAGAATGGCAAAAATGAAATAAACTGAAATTACCAAGCACAAGCAAGGAGGCTGAGCAAGTGGAACTTTTAAACATTGCTGATGGGAAAGCAAAATGGTCAGATACTTTGGAAAAGAGTTTTATAGTTTATTATAAAATTAAACATATATTGCGTAGCATATGATCTAACAATTTTACCTCTATTTCCAAGAAAAAGAAAACCTTATATGCATGCAAAAATCTGTCTGTGAATGTTTATAACAGCTTTATTCATAATTACTAAAAACTGGAATCAACCTAAATATCCTCAACTGGTGAATAGATAAACAAACTGGTATGTCCATACAATGGGATACCATCCAGCAGAAAAAAAAAAAAAAAGGAATAAGCCACTCTACCTGTAAACATGCATTAATCTCAAATGCAGTATCCTAAGTGAAACAAGCCAGATTCAAAAGGATGCATACTGTATGATTCCGTCTTATGACATTCTAGCAAAGGCTAGATTAGACCATAAGGAACAATGAGAAGAGGAGGTAACCATGAAGGAAGGGGCACCATGAGATTTTTGGTGGTGCTACATGACTCTAAGTATTTGTTAGAACTCAAAGAACTGTACAACACACAGAGTGAGTTGAATTTTATGCTAATTAAAAAATAAATTGGAAAAAATAAAGAGGGATCTTGTGGCCCAACTTGTCTACTTTTTTCCTTTAGCAGCTGAGACCCACGGAGACACAAGAGCTACCTAAGGCTTGCATAAAGGACTATAATCTCAGCGCCCCATTCAATGCTCTTTTTTTTTTTCTTGCTGTAGGAGACCTCATCATGCCATCTCCTCTAGTCTTATATCATTCAAGAATTCGGGCCTATGCCCTGTGTCAGAAGGAATCCCTCCCTCCCTTATATCTCCTATAGCCCTTGGTCCCTCCCTTCCTCCACTTACCATGTCCTGCCCTTTATCAGAGTATTTCTGTGATTGCCTTCTTGCCTCTACTGGGGGTAAATTCAAGGTGAGCAGGGCCCTTGAGCCCATTGCGTCCAGCAATGTCCTGTTTCTCTTCTCATGGGTGATGATTTACATTAGACTCCACTGATCGCTGTATTCCCATCTAAACCAACAAAGGCCTGGGGAGAGCCAGCATTGATCTCATAACTGTTACTGGAAGCCTTTTCTCGTGAATGTTGCTGCAGCTCATTGATCCAACCAACAACTTATGGGCATCCACCAGGAACTGGGCTTAATGCTGTGGGTGCAGTGGCGGGCAGAAAACAGGCACGTTGCCTCCTACAGCCTCCTAGGAACGGTATAGCAGCATCACTTCAGCAGAGATCAAAACAACAATCTCAGTTTAGAAAGGTACAAATGAAAAGAATATTTTCTAGGAAAGTTAGCCAAAATCCCAGCTTTCTCTAGAGGTTAATGCATTTAACGAAAATATCACCCAGAAATGTGGCTTTCATGACCCTTTCCTTTCTGAAGTGACACTGGGACCTGGGGATTTGCTTGTTCCTTCCTTAACTAGCTTCCTGTCAGCATGCCAGGGCCTGATGGCTCCGTCTCAAAGGTCCCCTGAGTGCCCCATACTGACACTAGAATAGGCCAACTAAATGGCATGCTGACTCATTATCATTCTTTACTAACCAACCAAATGACACTCCAAGGACATCGTGGAAGTGCAGCCACCCGGGAGGCTACCTCGGAGCCAAGATTCTCCCCAGACTCAGCACAGAATCTGTGGGATGTGGGTCAAGGAGGATCCATCAGATCTCAGCTCAAGATCCACTTCCCTCTCATCTCCTTTGTGGCTGGGTCAAGGTCCTTAACGTGATCCAAACCTCAAATCCCTTTCTCAAAGATGGAGATTTAAAGGGCGGGGGGAGGAAGGGGAACCAAATTTTATTCGTGGGGTTGTGGGAAAACTAAATGAACTAAATACTAATCAGAGTTGCAGTGTATGCAATATATTCTTGATAAAGGTTAGAGTTCTCCCCTATACACGCTGCTTCTCAGAAATGGAAGAGCTAGTCTGGGGCTCTTCTCCAAGGTAAAAGAGGTCCAAGATGGCCTTGCAGTTCCAGAATTTCTCCTCGATCAAATTAGCTTAAATTCACACCTACAGATCTCATTTATCAGTTAAGCCCACGTTAGTTCCCCGTGTCCCAGAAACCCCAAGTGGGCACTCAGCACATGGCAACCTGGGCCCCCATGCGTGCCCTCCACAGGCTGAGGGTTGCCATCCTCCTTGGGGATGTCTCCAGGCCAGCAGAGCGAGGAGTGTGGACCGCTTCCTAACATGCATCAAGCCATATGGTATCTAGTAAAATATTTCCCCCACTCAGCCTCCAAGTGGAAGGAAATACTAGGCCACAAAGCACTCAGGCAGAACCACTTGTATGATGATGTATGAACTGCACCTTGGAATAAATAAGAAACCCTCAGACCCTGAAGAGTTATCTCCGCCCGGCACTCAGCCCTAACTCTGTGAGATACACCTTTTTTTTTGTATTCCCCCAAGGCTTGCATCAGGTATGTTTCCATCATTGCCTTCAATTCTCTCTATTCTAGGTCTGTTTACACATCAGCCTGTCTCACACACCAGAAAGTGAGACCCTTTGTGACCTGGCTGGTGTCTTACTCATTTTTACACACCCAGTCACCAGCACAGTGTAAGCCACAGGTGCCCAGTAAATGTTTGTTAAGTGAATGAGAAGTTCCTTCTCTAAGTATACCATCTAAAGCTTTTATCTCTGAGCACACAGGCCCAGCATTTCCCCACGGTGTCATAAATGGATAAAGCTGCCTGAATAATTCTACAGGAGAAACTGGGATGCCGCTGGGCTTTTCTCTTAAACACAGGCTGCTAATACTCTTTCCCTGGGCGTACCACATAGGATGCCAAGCTTTATTAGTCTAAGGTGTTTGCTTCATGTGACAACTTGCTTTTTAATGAACTTGTTTATCTCACCATCTTGGATGTTAATATTGTTGAGAGGGAAGCATGCTGATTGACTGCTACCAAGCAAAGATGAAAATCTCCAGGGAGAATATCAGATGCATGCTCTGTGTTAACAGTTATTCAATAACTAAGTGGTCTTTCAAAAAGGAAGGAAAAAAAAAAAAACAGAAGAAAGGGAAAGAATGGCTTTAAGATGAGCAATAGAAAAGTATGAAATTGGAAAGTTGCTCCTATTTCTTTCTCTCAGCTTCTAGCACAGCCCACCAACTAAATCAGTGATCTCAAATTCTCCCTTTCAGGTTGAAACCAGAGGCCCAGTGGGGGCTGCAGGCTCACCTCCGAGCCACCCACTCTATGATGGGGGAGTAATAAACTCTCTTCTTTGAACATAAAGGTAAGGTTGAAGTTTGAACAGCCCTGTCCTCACCCAAGTTTCCATTTCTCATTTGTCATTTTCACCATAGCCGTTTGATTATTGAAATACAGCACTTCCCCCAGAGAAGCAAAGCTTCAGTGCTGGCTATGCTCTACTAACTGCCTCCATTCCCAGACCAGCTCCACGCTTCTCTCCCCTGCTGTGACCCAGAAGGCTGACTCAGTGGCCTGCATTGCTTGGCTCCTTTCCTTCTGGCTGCTGTTGGATTTGCCCACCTGCCAGCAGCAGGGGATGAGAGCATGGAGGCCAGAGAGGAGTGATCCTCCCCTGACCCCCTGACCCTTAGCATCAAGACTCTGGCAGGAGCTGCATGCTTCTGTGCTTGTACCCGGGCTCCTGCTCCTGCTAGGTGTTCTGTCCCCCAGCAGTGCTCTCACTGACATCCTGAACGCCATTTCCTTTCCTTGCCCCTGGAGTCCTTGGTGAGATAACTGCTTCCCACTGGGACTAATCTCTGGGTGCCTCAATGCATACTGTCTGTGGCTTTGATCCTGCCCACACTCCTGAAATAGTCCTTTCAGGAGCCATCGGAAATGAATACCGGTACCGCCTACTATCTCAAATCAGATGAGGCCCCTAGTTAGTCTTTCTCATATCGTGTCCCTCTGGGTGTTTTCTAAGTTTGCGAAGTGTTTCCGATTCCACCCACACATTTGATCCTGGCAATGATTCTATAGGCAGGGTGGGTTGTAATCCCGGGGGCACAGATGAGAAAGCTGAGACTCAGAGGCTAAATCACTTATACAGAGTCACACAGGCAACTAGTGGTAAAATTGGAACGAAAAGGTAGGCTTCCTGACTCCAAGTCCAGTTCTCTTTTCACTAAACCCTGCTGCCCCTCTCGCTCAGTAACTGTGTCTGAGGGGGCAATCCAAAAGAGTTCTATGGGCTATGGGACAGGCCTGAAGTATAGCCCAAAAGCTGCATTTGCTGGAAGAAAAAGGCTGCAGGAAGGAAAGAAGTAGCTCCCCCCAGTTGTCAAGAGAGGCTTTGTTTCCCATCTCTGAGTCCTCTGGGCTGTTGACTCCATAGAGGTCTATGCACAGAATGAGAGAAACATACTTAATGCAGTGTAAGGGAGAACTTTCTGGAAAGAGCAGACTGTTCACTGTGAGGGGCTGTTGACTGTCTTTTTGTGAGGAGGTCGAGAGATAACACTGGCTTTTCTGTACTTTGGAATAATTTAGATAAGATCTCTCCTCGCTACCGAAAACTGGATTAAAGACGTCAAGGTCCTTTCCAGTTCTGGAATCTTCTCACTCCCTACGAAATCCTCCAACCAGCCACACTGTCAAACCAACTAAATACGAACAAATCCATTTGTTTATCAGGATCTGGAAGTTCAAGATCATCTGAAAAATATTCTAGGCTTGTCCTTCACTTACTTAGTCAGCAATTATTATGAGCCAGTCACTACTATTATATTACATTACATTATATTATATTACATTGTATTGCATTGTTTTTATATTATATTAATTTAATTTAATGACATAGGGTTTGTGTTATCGTACCCCCTTTTGCATTTGAAGAAATCAAGGATGGGAGATAATTTGTCCAGGGTCACTTACCATTAAGTGGTGATGTTAGAATGCTAACCTGAGTTGTCTAACTCCAAAATCCAACTCTTAACCTCTACACCTGTATCAATTTCCTATTGCTGTGTAACAAATAGAAATTAGAGACCGGAGAAGTAATAACCATTTTATTTCCCCATAATTCTGAGACCTAACAATTTGGTTGAGGCCCAGCTAGAAAGTTCTCGTGTTCATATTTCCCTGGGTTCACTTATGCAGCTGTCATTCGGGAGCTCAGCTGCAGCTGGATGGTTTAAGAGTGCCTCACTCACATGCCTGGAGGCCGGTGGTGACTGATGGTGGCCATGTGCCCCCAGTAGGTTAGCCTGGGCTTCTTCACATAGTAGTTATGCTACAAAAGCAGCAACTGAGAGAAAGAACAAGCCTTATCGTGCAGAAGCTTTGAAAGTCTCTACTTGCATCACATTTGCTAATATTCTCTTGGGCAAAGGAAGTCACTGGCCAAGCCCAGAGTCAATGTAAGAGGAGGCTACACCAGGTCGATACAGGAAATGTGCTTTATTGGGTTACATTATTTTAACAACCTACCTCAACTCCTTGGTGACTAAAAAAAAGGGAAAATGAAGGAGCTTATAGAAACACAGCCAAAATAGCTTCCCAAGTAGGGCTGCTGGTGGCCTATCAGCATCCTTGCGTAAATTAGATAGAGACACTCTTCTGAGCAAGCCCATGCATGGCTTGATAATCAGAGCAGCAGCTGGAGTTCAGCCCCTTTCACCCTCTCACCCAGGTAACCTCATTCAGTGAACAATCACAAACAATGTCCTCACCAAAAGGACCCAATAGGAACATCTCCACTAAAAGCAGCTTGCCTTTCCCATCTAACAAGCCACTTCTTCCAAGACCAAGACAAACAAACAGACAAAAAAAATCCCACCACAACAAACCTCATAGCCTCTTTGGAAAAATAGCATATCAGTCTACTCTGAAATTAGAAAACCGAAATAATTCTGTCCTGTTTTCTCTCAATGCTCTTGAAATGAGAGGGGATGAGAGGAACAAAACATAAAAGGAGATTGACATTTTCCATTACAACAGGCTGGATAGCGGGGTGTATGGCTATAGCCACAGTAGTTTGGAGGAAATGGTTTTAAGAGGAAGACCTAGTTTTTTTCCAACTATATCTTTGAAGCCAAATCATCAGCTGGGAGATGGTGGCAGAGCTTGGAAGAAAAGGAAGGAAGGTGTCATCTCAGAGAGTGGGAAGGTGAATTTCTACATTTAGGAAAATGTAATAGGATTGTCTGCCAGTGTAGAGTATTCTTTTAAGATTTATGGTCATAAATTTGAAGGTTTCCAGCAGAGTTGTGCTATCTTTGTTTTGTGGGTTTTTTTGTTTGTTTTAACTATCCTTAGATTCTCAGGTATGGGCATCAAGTAGATGGACAGTTGGTTTTAACCAGGTTGGAATTTTGCCAGCTGTTTGCTACAGGGAGTGGAGAGAGACATTCAGAATTTTTAGAAAGGAGTGCCTATAGCCCTAGAACCTGGAAGCCAGGTGAAGAGGAAGTGATGACACTCTGACAGTGAGGACGATGGAAAAACTGGTATGACCAATGGATTTGGGTGCTCTTAATGGGGTAGAAGGTAATACTTGAGCAAATTAGCAGAAAGGATAGAAATTTGTGCTTAAAAATGAAGTCATTGGATGAACTCATTAGCCCCAATGTCTTATTCTTGTTTTTATCCATAGCATTCAGCACAGTGTTTGGCATGTAGCCAGCACCAGACTAAAGTATGCAAAAGTAAATGAATTGTCAGTCTCAGGAGAGGCTGAGATTTGGAAGCATTTTGTTTCTGCTGTCCATTTACTAATAAGCACATTGCCAGTTTCTCCTTCCTGACCCGTCTCTTTTACTGTGTCCTACTCTCTCTCCCTTTCACACACACACACACACACACACACACACACACACACACACTTACACATACCCTTACATACACTATACTTCAGCCACACTGATCTGTTTTCTATTTGCCTAAACTTCTGGTCTCCAGTGTGTCCTATCTCCCTGAGCCTAAAATAGCATCCCCGTGCCCCTTGATCTGCCTCTTGCAATGTCCCCTATCCTCATTGTAACTTTTCTGAAGTTCTTTAAACATAGCAGCTCTCTCTTCCCCTGTTCCCTTAGCACGTTGTTAACAGCATCGTCGTAGCACTTGCTCTTTACACCTTAATGTCCGACCTTAGCTGTTTTTGCCTCTTGACCATAAGCTCCTTGAAAGGAGTTTCTGGTCTGATTCCTTTCTGTGTGCTCCACACTGCCTAGCAAGTGCAGAAACCCTGTAAACCTTTCTTGAATAAATTAATGAACAAATGGAGTTCTGCAAATGAAAATCACTACCTAATCAAATGATAAATCAACCAAGTGCAGGCTCGGGGTAAAGAAAACAATAGAGCTAATGAACAGTGAGCATTCCTTGAGCTCAGAGAATAAAAAGAAAACCTTGTGCTTATCGGCAGAGATGAAAATTGAAATTATTGACTCTAAGACTATCTATTCAGTTAACATTTTCATACTGCCAGAATAGAAGAAGTTCTGGCACTCTGCTCCTGTCTACTCCTCCAGCTGTTTCTAGATCTTCTGCCACAACAAATCTGATCATGCTTGCTTGATAGAGTAAAATCAATAATAACAGCTAACATCTATATAGTGCTTTACTCTTAGGTATTTTTCATACTTGTTACCCTATTTAATTCTCACAGTGTGGTAAAGCTTTATTTGTAATATCCATTTTTTATAGGCAACAAACTGAGATATAGAATTACAATGTTATTCGCTTAAGGTTGCACAAACTAAAATCATAGCTCCAAGTTATTTGAATCTAAATCCCAAGTCCTTTTTTTTTATATACTTATTATTCTTTAAAGAATCCCTGGGACTCTGAAGGGGTCGGTGCTGTCCTGGGCCTTGGGAAATGGAGACCAGTGGGACTGGCTGACACTAACCTGGGGGACCTCAGGCTCTGCAATGGTGGTGAGCATGTGGGGAAGCCTCCACCATTCCATTCGGAATCTTCTCATTTTCATTAGAAAGAGGATCCATAGCTTGAGTTATACTAAAGATAGGCCTGGAAAGGAGAGCTTCCACAGAGAAAATGGCCTCCACTCAAAGAAAGTGGCAGATGAAAGCAGACTTTAGGAGAGAGTCATTCCCAGGTTAGGAAGGAGGTGGAAATCCCAGTTTCATTAGTCCAGAGGGCCATGGAGGCAAGAGCTTTACTTCTAGCCCTAATGTGCGGTGGGAGCAAAGGAGAATTTTTTAAGTAGGGGAGCACGCAGAGTCTTACAAGTACTGCAATGATTTAAAAGCAAGATGTGAGTGTGAGTAGAAAGATGTAAAACTTAATTTGCAGTAGTCAGACACCTGCATATAAAAAGAGGATACCAGGAATATCATTCAACCTATGTCTTAGTTTTAGTTTTGGGACCATCTGCCTCTGCCTAACCGAGGGGTTGTTTTCAGGATCTGACCAGATGATGTGGTAACCTGTGTGTATTAATGCAGCCAGAGACTGACTCGAGGTCACTCCCAGCCACCGTGCTATGGATACCTCCCCTGGTCTCTCAAACCAGGTCCCAAGAGTGTTCTTGGGAATGTGAGTGATTCTAGAAGAAGTTTTAAATTTTGCATTTTCATTTTGATGGTAATTTAAAAAACAGTAATCTAAGCATTTTTTGCACCATCCGAAGACAACCTTATGACCAATTCTGCTCCTCAATTCCTATTCCCACATGTTGGTTTGTATGCAGTACCAGCTCTGCTGGTTCTTCCTCTTCTCCCTGAGGCTCTTGAAGCTGAAGTGACCCCCTTAACCTTTACCCTGACTCTGCTCATTGGTCCTCCACTCAATTTATACTCACTCATTTAGTGCTCCCATCCAACTGTATGACTTTAGGAACTTTATAAGCTGATAGCTCCTTAACTTATAACTCTGGCCCAGAACTCTCCTGAATTTCACTCCACTGTCCACTCAACATCTCCACTTGGATATCCAGTAGATGTGATTGGAACAGTCCTGGTAATTCCTGTTAATACTGTCTCCTTTCTCCTCCACACTCAAAAACATCCTAATATGGATAATAAATTATGTCGTTACTCTACCAAAAGGCTTCCCAAGCTTAACATGTCCAAAAGTGAACCACCTGATCTTCCCCATAAAACTTCCAGACCCACTCATCTTCCAGATCTATTGGAGTCATGCTTGGCTCTTTTCTTTCTTTCACATTCTACATTCAAACCAAAGGGAAATCCTGTTGGCTGTCCTTGAGAACCTGTGCAGAAACTGACCACTGGCTCTACCTCTGCAGCCACCATCCTTGTCTGAACCACCATCGTCTTTGCCCTGCGTCACTGCAGGGGTCTTTTAATTCAGATCTCCCCTAGTCTAACCCTAACACAGCAGTCGGGGGAAACTGTGAAAATGTAAGTCAGGCCATGTCACATCTTGTCTCAAAAATCCTCCAAGGAATCCCGTTTCTATCAAGGTAAAAGCCAGAATCCTTACTATGGCCCATGTGGGCCTATGAGTTCTGACTCTCCACTGGCGCTCTGATAACTCCCCCGACTCCTTCCCCCCACCCAACCCCACACACCTGCTTGAGAGACATTTAGGGCCTCTGCCATGGATCCTCCCTCTCCCTGTGGCTTATTTCTCACCTCCTTCAAGTCTCTGCTCAAATGTAACTTTCTCAAGGAAGTTCAATGGCATCACTCTATTAAATGAACTCCTACACCCGGGCACACCCCCAACCCAGACTCCCAGACCCACATAACCTTGTCTATTTTTTTCTTCACTTTTTTTCTTTGCAGCACTCATTAACTTTTGGGATACAGTACGCTTTACATATTCATTACTTTTTATTGTTTATTGACTTTCTTCCTCCCATGATAATGTAAGTTCCACAAGGGCAGGGATCATTTTTGTTTCTTTAGCATCACTATATAGCACAAGCAGCTAGATCTATGCCCGGAACATAGTCAGTACTCAGTAAATAATTCTGGAAGAATTCATTTTGGTGCTAATAATACTCTTTTATTTACCCCAAACTATGAAGAAAATCACTTAGGAGGATATATACATAAATGATGTCTTCTAATCAAAGGAGAGGCAAATGGTCACTTAACATGGGTTTAAATTTTTCAAAGTGGTGCTAGAAATGAGTCATCATGTGGCAGATAAGAGCACAGCATGCTGAAAATAAAAATAATCTGCCTCTTAGCACTCAGCAACGTATTCATATATAGAGGTTCAATTTAGTTTCGCAAACCAATATCATTCTTCATATTCAATTAATGTCACTTTGAATTTTATTGTACTTTAGTTTTGTTCACATTTAACTTGTAAATTTGCTTAGGTTTTATAATTGTATAGGTGTTATAAGGAGCTTATATCTAGTTTCATATTTCTTCATTACTTAAGTGAAAGTATACCAAAAAACCACAATTATTTAAGCTAACCTTATGGATCCACAGAGATTTTTCTTCCTTTAAAAAGACCATTGTAGCATTGAAGTTTAGAAAATCATTGATTTACAGCACATTTGGACTTTTTAGGACTACTAGTATCAGAGTAACCTCAACCTCTCATTTCTGCAGATGTGAGGCAAATTTAACCGATTGGTAATTCAATCTGCCAGGTCAACAAGCCTCATTACCACTCTCGTCTCGTCTCCTGCAGTTCAACGATCCGCATCATCAGTTCCACAAATTTAATCAAGTGTCCACCTTGTGCTAGGTGCTGGGCATGCAAAGAAGAAGATGGCTGGCAGGGTCTCTGCTACTTTGGGCGATTTTAACACCAGCATCACCCAACCTAGCAGCTCAGATGTATTTCTCGTGCTATATAGTCCACAAAGTACTCAAATAGACTTTCGCCCTCTGAGATAGGAATGTCTCATGTGGAAACTAAGATTCCAGAGATTACTGACTTGTTCAAAGTCACATGGCTAATAACATCAGAACCCAGAACTCAAGCAGCAATTTTCAATGCAACCTCAACACCATTGTCCCCATTTCGCTCCCTCTCCCACCTCCCTGCCTATCATCAGCCAGGTTTTCCTAGGACTTCTGATGACTTCCTACTTCTGAGGCAGAGGATCATGAAACCAGAACAAAGTTTTCTTTTTTCTTTCTTTCTCTTCCTTCCTTCCTCCCTTTCTTTTGTTCTCTCTTTCTTTCTTTCATTACAGAAGTTATGGGTTTAAAGAACAATCATGAATAAAGTACAGGATTCCCACATGTCACCACATCTCCTACACCTTGCATTGATGTGGAACATTTGTTATAATTGATGATAGCACATTTTTATAATTGTACTGTGAATTAAAGTTCATGATTTTAACTTAGGGTTCCCTGTTTGTGTAGTGTAGTTCTATGAATTTTTTTTTAATGTTTTATTTTGTTACCATATATACAATCTAACATTTTCCCCATTTTAATCATATCCCAATATATATTTCAGTTCTGTTAATGGCATTCATATTGTTGTGCTACCATCGTGATCATCCATTATCGAACATTTCCATCACTCCAAATAGAAACCTGAACATTTGAAGCCTTAACTTCCCATTCCCTATTCCCACCCCATACATTGGTAACCTATATTCTAGATTCTGACTCCGTGAGTTTGCTTATTCTTATTGTTTTAAAACAATGAGATCATACAACATATATTCTTTTGAGCCTGGTTTATTTCACTTAACATGGTATCTTTAAGATTCATCCATGTTTTATTATATAACATGGCGTCATTCATTTTCACAGCTGAATAATATTCCATTGTATGTTCATACCACATTCCGTTTATCCATTGTGTCAGCTGGTGGACACCGGGTTGCTTCCATCTGTTGGTGCTAGTGAATAATGCCACCATGAACACCTGTGAGCAATTATCTGTTTGAGTCCCTGCTTTCAGTTCTTTTGGGTATATATCTACTAGTGGGATTGCTGGGTCATATGGTAGTTCTATACTTAGCTTTCTGAAGAACAGCCAAACTCTATTCCACAGCGGCTGCACCATTTTAAACTGCTACCAGGAATGAGTGAGTGTTACTAGTCTTCTGTATCCTCTGCAACACTTGTTATCTTCAATTTTTTTTTTAAACAGTAGCTCTTCTAATGAGTGTGAAATGGCATCTCATTTTGGTTTTGATTTGCATTTCCCTGATTGTTAAGGATGTTAAACACCTTTTTATGTTTTTTTTTTTTTGGCCATTTGCATATATTCTTTGGAGAGATGTCTGTTCAAGTCTTTTTGCCCATTTTTAAAATTGATTTGTTTGTCTTTTTGTTGTTAAGTTGAAAGACTGCTTTATATGTTCTGAATACTAATCCTTTATCAGATATGTGGTTTCCAAATATGTTCTCCTATTATGTAGGTTGTCATTTTATTTTCATGATAAAGTCCTTTGTGGCACAAAAGTTTTAAATTTTGATGAAGTCCCATTTACATATTTTTTCTTTTGTGGCTTGTGCTAAGAACAATGTTTCTTAAACTGTTTGGTTCTTCTCCTTTCTTATTGAAGTTTGGGTACACAAGAGCAAACACAAGTTTATAGGGTGGCATGTAGCCAGAGTTATTGGTAATAGCATGATTTCTGTTCAGAGAGGGCTCGGTGCTCCCAGGTCTTGCAAATACAGTTATGTCTATGCGTTTAGGGAAAATCATATTATGGACCAGGGAAGATGAATGCTGCATTCCTTAAGGCTTCTAAAGGAAGCCTTATTTATCACCTGACAGATGGGACCAACACTGTATTTTTGCTGCATTATCCCATCTGCTGTGCCATGTTCTGCTGCAAAAGTCCATCTGCCATCTGGACACAGAGTGTCACACAGCACCCCTCAGGGCATCCCACCAGATCCCTTTGTTCCCGATTTTGGCTAGTGCCAACCTTGGAGCCCAGGAAAGCCTGGACAAGAGCTAATTTCACTTGGACTTAATATTTGTAGTATCTACATTTGTAACAAGTACCCTTTTAAACAATCAGCAAAGGCCTTTTTCCTGTTACTACAGTTCAGGCCTTTCAAAATGTTTGCACGGATTGTTTCTTCCTTCCTGTTTCTCTCCTCAGTGCATCGGTTTAAAACAGCCAAATATCGACACTTCATACCCATCAATCAGCCTTGGATGGATTTTTTTTTTCTTGAATAATGCTTTGCATTCAGACAGCACTTTTCCCCCAGAGAGACTCATTTCCATTTACAAGATGAGAAAATGGATGAGCAGGGAAGTGATAGCTTTGCCTGACGATAATACACTGAATGTGGGATGGAATTTCCCAAGAACTACAGTATAAGTAAAACACTTTCATCTAAGGTATAGTCCTCAGGACAGACAGTGTAGGGCACAGCCTCCCACTCCATTAGTTTTACAGGGAATAACAGAGATAGCATCCAATGAGTGGGTGCTGGTGGACAATAAATATTTGTATAAATGGTCAAGAAAACACCATCATACTCACTATAACCACTCTCAGTGGTAAAATGGAATAGGTGTGATTGTTTCCAATTTGTAGAGAAAAAAACAAGGGTCAGTGAGGTTCTTCTCATTATCACACAGCTGGAACCACAGCAAAGTCTTCTAATTGCAAAATCAAGGATCTTAGGATCTGGAATTAGGTTAGACTTCTGACACCATCATGCACCATTTGTAGACTTGGGCAGGAGTTTCCTGAGCAGTAAATTGCACCATAATACCCACTGTTTTGGAGTTTTGATGAGAATTAGCCATAATTAATGTAGATGATCTAGCACAATGTCTGGCTCAGAACAGAAGACCAATGAATGGTTGTTGTAACTCATATTTTATACTGAACCACCTCCGGTTATGAGCCTTCTTATATAAATAAGCCTCCTATCTTCAGATGGAGGGAATGAAATATGCAGAGACATGTAAATGAAACCCACTGGACAAATGTAACTCATAAACAACACCAGTAGCCTATGGCAGTAGAGGCTGGGGCCATGGGGAGACGGGGAGGTAGATGCAGGCACAGCCGGTCTCGGGCCAAACAGGGCATCCTCAGACAGTTTCTTTTGGTGCTCCTCTTCCAACCAATATATATACACCCCCCAATTCCTCCTGTGATGCATGGGCCTTCCAGTGGGACATAATGCACCTGGGATTTACTTTAGTTTCCCTTACCTCTTCTTCACAACTTCTGCTGTCAACAGGGGACACTTTTTCTCAGTCTGATCACTCATATGGCTCGCAACCCAGTGGGTGGATGAACTTGGTAGAGCCCGGGATCCATTTTAATGGAAGGACTTCTGGATTCACTGGATCTTCAAGAGCTATGATGGTGTTGGAACAATGAAGAGAGTGGAGACACAGCTGCTGACCTTGAGAAACTTACATTGTTGACGGGGGAAAAGATGAGTAGATCAATATTTAAGGATAACTTCATTCTGTAGGTAATTGAGTTTGATAAAAGCTTTGTGAAAAAGATTATTTGAAGCCAATCTTAATAGCTGCTGTTAATAAGTTAGGTTCTGTTTTATATATTTCACAAATGATATCTGATTTGATCCTGATAGCAAGCCTGGAAAGAATCATTAATCTTGTTTGATAGTTAAAGAAATTGAGGCTCAGGGACACTAAGGAACTTATCCAAGGCTGGACAGTTGACTATAGCAAAACCAAGCTTGACCTTAGATCTAGCCCCTCTTTTTATTATCTATTCCTAGAAGGATGAGAAATGGTAGAGGGGGGTGAGGTGGCTCTAGACTTAAGAGCACAGCCTGGATGGAGGGACCTTTCTCAGGGCCCTTTTGGTGACTTCTCACCCATATTTTTTGGTTCAAGTTATCCCCTGCTTCTTCTTCTGGTACACAGAACCTCTGATACCTAACACTTTCCAGTTATATCTCCCAAGACCACTGGCTTGGAGTCAGACTGCCCGGGTACAATCTCAGCTCCACTACTTACTGAAGCAATAAGGCAGTTAATTCCCTTTGTGCCTCAGTTTCCTCATCTGTAAAATGAGAAAAATAACTGTACCTTCAACACAGACTTACTGTGAAGATTAAAAACACTTTACTCTTGTAAAGACCAGTAATAAATGCTCAATAAATGTTTTGCATCTTATTGTGATAATTATTTTCACTTCCTATAGAGCCCTCCACTTCCAACCATATTTATCTCTATTCCCTAGCCATGCCTTACAGTTTTCTATCTCCATGCCTTTTTCTCAATGTTCCCTTTAATTGAACTGCCCTTCACTCTGCATCATAGAATTCCATTTTATTCATTGAGGCTTTTATTTATTGATACCCTCTGGCACTGCATTCTATATACAGTAGTCCTCAACAACTTAACAGTTATTTAATCAATAATTGTTTAATCAAGTATGTTTTGCAAAGTAGCATTTATCCAAAATTCAATTAATCATATGAAAGTCAGAATTTCTTATCATATAGTATTAGATTAGAAGATTGGCTGCAAAAAATATTGAAGTGCTTTCTGAGTCAGGGAAAAATCAAATTGTGCTCCATCTAATAAGAACATGTTCTTATTAGATGGAGTACAAATTGATTTAACTTTAACCTCTGTGCAAGACCAAAGGAAGAGATGTTTATTTGGAGCAAAATTTATATTTTGGGTAGCACATTATCTAATTTAACTGGTATGGTCAATTTACTTGAATGCCATAATTTCCTGGAATCTTGAATAGGGCGTGAAATCTTGTTGGTTAGTCCAGGTTAGTGTGACACCCTGATATATCCCAGAGTAATTTGGACAGACAATAAAAAAGTATTTGCAAAGTCCCCTTTGGGGGTCTGGGGAGAAAGGAGGAAATATTCAACTTTCCCATCTGGGGAATCCTTGATATTCTCACAGGCAGTGGGAACAACAAATTTAATTGACTGAGCCCTCAGTCTTGGGGCTGGCCTTGATGAAGCCTATTCCTGCAAAGGAGAAGCTAAGCCTACTTATAATTAGGCCTAAGAGTCACCCCTGGAGAACCTCTTTTATTGCTCAGAGGTGGCCTCTCTCTCTAAGCCAACTCAGCAGGTGAGCTCACTGCCCTCCCCTCTATATGAGATATGACTCCCAGGGGTGTAAATCTCCCTGGCAATGTGAGACTGGACTCCTAGGGATGAACTGGGACCAGGCATCATGAGAATGAGAAAGTCTTCTTGATCAAAAAGGGGAAGAGAGAAATGAGACAAAATAAAAGATTCAGTGGCTGAGAGATTTCAAACAGAGTTGCGAGGTTTTCCTGGAGGTTATTCTTATGTATTATAAAGATATCTCTTTTTAGTTTATGGTGTATTGGAGTGGCTGAAGGGAAGTACCTAATACTGCTCCAGCTGTGTTCCAGTAGCCTTGATTCTTGAAGAAGAATGTGTAAATATATAGCTTTTACAATGTGACCCTGTGATTATGAAAACCTTGTGTCTAATGCTCCTTTTATCCAGGGTATGGACAGATGAGCAAAAAAAAAAAAAAAAGAAGAAGCATAAAATAAATAAATAATGGGGTGAGATAATGGGGTAGATTGAAATACTATGGGTCAATGAGAAGAGGGGTAAGGTGTATGGGATGTATGAGTTCTTCTTTTCTTCTTTTCATTTCTTTATCTGGAGTGATGCATATGTTCTAAAACATGATCATAGTGAAAACTACACAATGTGAGCAATTGATTGTATAATATGGTTAGGTGTTTCTCAATAAATATATTAAAGAATAAAGATAAAGAACATGGTCTGTTATTTTATATTCGAACCCTTGGACATTAGTAATTAATTTACAAAGCGTATGGTGACTTCCATTCCCCAACTTCTCTGAAAGACGGTGTTGTAATTTATAATCACAATAGCACTTTGCATTTGAAGTTATAATTAATAATAGCATTCATATTTGAATTTGTGCTTTTCAAAACATTTTCCCAGGCATCAGCCTTCATCATTTCAAATTGCTCAGCAGCATGAGCTCAAATGATTTCAGGGCAGAGTCCATCGTAGGCAATGAGCTCTAACGCAGCAGAAGAATGAAGCAGAAGTCCAGTCAATGTACTCCTTCCAAAAGAGATGGGACCTGACTGGACCCCTCCCACTAAAGGAGATAGCACCCTCCAGTGGAAAGAATAAACATCCTTCTTGCACTGACCTCTGTCAGCGAGAAGTTTCTGAAATAAATGTGAAACTTGTTAACCTGAGGGAACCACAAGTCAAGCCACCCATTCCATGGCCAGCAAGAACTCTTCTCTGGAGCAAACCCATAATCTGCTGAAACTCTGAGGCCTGACAATTGATGCATGAGGTAGAGTGGCTTCCAAGAAAGACTGATTGACTTCACTGACTCATCCAAAGCCCCTTTGCTATGCCACCCTGAAGCTGCCTGATTGAGAACAGGACAAAAGAAAACTTAAAAGGTTAAGAGGAAAATGAGGAATACATTGCCTTCTTGAAAGCCAGGAGGGTAAAATCATATATTAAATATTTTTAGAATAAGATTTTCTCCCTTATGTATACAATTTTTATTTTAATAAAAACAATAGCTAATAATGAGTTTACCATGTGCCAGGCATGGTTCCAACCATTTTACATATGGTAACTCCTTTAATTCTCATGGCAATAATATGAGGCATTTATTATTCATCCATATTTTAGAAATGTGGAAAGTGAAGTAGCAGAAGATTAGTATACCCAAGATGACACAACTAGCGAGTGGTAGAGACTTGCACTGAAGCAATCTGACTCGTTTCCTCCTTCCCGCACTAAATACATGGTAAGCAAATATTTAAACTTAACTGGATTGAAGGGCCATCAAAACATTAGTCTACATGTTTTGGCCAATTATTGCTTAAGACCCCTCACTCCCTACCAAGCCGTGCCCTATGCAGGGGGTTAATGGTGGTCCGCCAAAAGATATCCACATCCCACCTCCAGTAACTATGGATGTGTCCTTATTTGGAAAAAGCATCTATGCAGATGTAATTCAGTTAAGGATTTTGAGATGAGATCATCCCGTAGTCCCTAAATCCAATGGCAAGTGTCCTTATAAGAGATACATACAAGTGAGACACATAGGGAGAAAGAATCATGTGAAGACAGAGACATATGCCAAGAAACACCTGGAACTACCTGAAGCTAGAAGAGGAGAGGAAATGTGTCCTTTCTGGAGGGAGGGCAGCCCTGTTGGCACCTTGACTTTGGACTTCTGTTCTCTAGAACTGTGAGAGAATAAATTTCTGTTTAAGCCATCAAGTTTATGGTGATTTATTTTGGCAGCTCTAGGAAACTAATGCACTTTAATTGCATAAGATATTTGGGTTCTAAAGTAGAGCAAGCAAGTCAAAGTGGGCAGTTTGCACCAACCACTCCAGGAACCATGGGAAACAGTGGGTGGCAAAATCCATGTAAGCCACAAGTTCTCAAAAAAACATTCTAACAAAATGCCACCAATCTGGATAACAGAAAACCAACCACTGAGTGGTATAGGGGCACTGGCAGAGTTCTAGAGGGGAGCACTAAATGAATCTCTAAATTGAGGCTGTGAAGGTATTGAGTAGTTCAGCTGGAGAGGGCAAGCAAGGGGTCATCATAATGGGTAGGCAGCTATAGAAAGCTCTGTAGGAGCCCTGGAGGCTGGTTCATTTTTTGAGATTATTTGTCTTTCTTTCTGAAATATCTTTCCTTCCCTTTCCTTCTCTCAGTAGGGCAGCTCTCCATCTCCAGTTGAAAAAAGGCAAGTTTGCTATCATTCCCAGAGTATAAGAGGACATCCTTTGAAATACCCAATGTAAAGTTGATACTGAATCTTAAATCTAAGCCTATGTATGTATTTGTTTAATATATGTTTATCTATCTTGCATTTGTTACAAATCAAGCACTACACTAAGTTCTAGAGTATAGGGAAGGGGGTAAAAAAGAGAACATTATTTAAGACATACTTACCCTCTAATGGAAATGATGGACATGGACACAAATTATATAAGGAAGAAAATGAACAGAGAAAGAAAGGGAGTGGGGGCATATGCAACTAGCCAAACTGAATGTTCCAATTGGATACCACTGTTCAGAGGAAAAGGGATTGCTTAAAAACAATCTTATTCTCTCACCCTAAGTCATTAAAGGGTCCCACCCAGGTCTGAGAGCAGACTTGGGATAAAGAGAAGAAACTGGGAATTGCACAAGAGTCATGAAATTCCTGGCTGAGGTCCAAGCAGGAGACCTGGACTGGAAAAGATTCCATCCTTCTTGATATATGGAGGGGAGCTCTGTAGTGGTGCTAGGTCCCATTGAAAGGCAGACTTTATTTTTCCTACAGGGATAGATGTCCCTATTGCTGTTTAGAGGTGAGAGGAAAAGCCAATAGCGCGTTTTCTTTGTCCTCATTCATGTTCAAGGAAGAGGGTATAGGAAAGGAAACACATTGCTGGAGTTGTTCTCCTGTGAACTATCCAGAAATATAGGCTTTAGCAGGGAATATGCTTTCAGAACCCCAATGAGTAGAATCTATGCTTCCTGAGATGCCTGGTTTGCTTGTCCCATAAGCGGTATCCACTTGCTTCCCTCCTGCACCAGGGTAAATGCTAGCCCACTCCTCTGGGGGCATCTCTCAGAAGCCATGATAACTAGGAAGTGAGCTAAGTGGGTGGTGGTAAAGACAAGGTGGGCCATTTATTGCCAGCACTGGAGGAGAGAGAGACTTCCAGCACTGGACAGCCTCCATGCTTTCTGAGAATGAGGACTTTTCTGGCATTTTCTGGCTGATGAAAAGAATTCCCAGAAATTCTAGCCATAGCTGGAATTCACCATGCCAAAAGGATTTTAGAATGTCATGTTCCATATGCCGTGATTTCTGCTTGGTGCAAGTGCATTACAAAAGTGCCTAAGTATATCATTCTGCTGTACATGGAGTGTGATTGCAAGAGGCACCCGGCTAATATGCTGATACACACCATCTTCACGGGCTATCAAATGTGCTGCTGTTTGGTTTCACGGTTGCTGCTCCAGGATAGATTTTGTTGGCAAGGGGAACAGTATCCCCACTAGCAATTCCAGGCAGCTCTTGCAAGTAGGGAATCTTTTAAGAAGCAAAGAAGGTTATCTGTATTAGTTACAAGTGCTGGTGACAGCTTTGCCCAGGTGGTAGCCATAGCTTTTAAATACTTGAGAATTCCGCATTTGAAGATGTCTTGATCACTTACAGAGTTGGGCCCAGGAAAGGAGAACTAAAGCATGATTTTTTAAAAAAAAATACGCTCTTTTTTTTTTTTTTTCATTGGAATGCATCAGGAACCCTTCTAGATATTGAAGGCACAAAGATAAATAACACCTGGTCTCACCTCTTAAGAGACTTCAATATCTTGGGAACGGAGAAGAAACGGCACGCAAGTAGTGCAAATAATCACAATAACAAATTTAGAAACTCATAGAGCTCTCCATACTTTATTTTACTTGATATTCATAACAAGTTTATAGGAGGTAGGGAGGAAAATAGGATTGTGTTAGTGCCCATTTCCAAAGAACACCCCATAGTCAATATAGTTGAGGAGGGCAGCTTACACCATAGGAGTCCATGGAGCATCTCCAAAGAGGAGAGTCTGGAAAGAGGTCCTTATAAGGTTTTTGGAGCTGTAGCTAGTCACAGAATGGACTTGGCAGGAATAAACAAAGGAGTTGTGAAACAGTCCATGGCCTTGTATATAGAACACATGGGTCCATGCAGAGTCACTACTGGACCAGTTTGTCTGTGATCCTGTCTTGGAATTCATAGATCCAAGCAGACTGGTGTTAAGAGAGCTGAGGCTTAGATAACTTGGAAGGAGCAACATGGTTTTGGTTTGATACTGTTTATCTCTTTTGCCAAATCACAGGGTAATCCATTTTGAAAAATTTTGGTGTCTATTTAACTTATCTCTACTGTCTCCCCTCACAGTTTAGTTGCCAGCAGGGTTCTTTTTCTATTTATCAGTTATTATTAATATTATAGGAACACCTTGGAGATATTGTGGGTTCAGTTACAGACCACCACAATAAATCAAAACCACAACAAAGAGAGTCACATGAGTTTTTTGGTCTCCCAGTGCTAACTATCATCTGAGCCTTCAGTGAGTTGGAATTTTTTGGTGGAAGGTCTTATTACCATGTTGATTGCTGCTGACTGATCAGGTGGTGGTGTTGAAGGTTGGAGTGGCTGAGACAATTTTTTAAAATAAGACAACAATGAAATTTGCCACATCAATTGACTCTTCTTTTCATGAAAGATTTCTCTGTAGCATGCGATGCTGTTTAATGGTATTTTACCCACAACAGAATTTCTTTCAAATTTGGAGTCAATTCTCTCAAGTCCTACTGCTGCTTTACCAAGTAAGTTTATATAATATCCTAAATCCTTTGTTGTCATTTCAACAATATTCACAGCATCTTCACCAGGAGTAGATTTCATCTCAAGAAACCAATTTTTCTACTCATCCATAAGGAACCACTCCTCATCCATTCAAGTTTTATTGTGAGATTGCAGCAATTCAGTCACATCTTCAGGCTCTACTTCTAATCCTAGTTCTTTTGCTATTTCCACCACATCTGCAGTTACTTTTCCCACTGATATCTTGAATCCCTCAAAGTCATCCATGACAATTGGAATCAACTTCTTCCAAACTCCTGTTAATGTTGAAATTTTGACCTTCTCCCATGAATCATGATTGTTCTAAATGGATATAGAATGGTAAATCCTTTCCAGAAGGTTTTCAATTTACTTTGCCAGATCCATCAGAGAAATCACTATCTTTGGCAGCTATAGCCTTACTAAGACTCTTCCTTTCACCTGGACATGTAAGAGGCCATTATAGGATTATTAACTGGCTTTATTTCAATATTGTTGTGTCTCAGAATAGGGAGACCTTAGGAGAGGGAGAGAGAGATGGGGAAGGCTGGTCAGTGGAGCAGTCAGAATACACAATTATCAATTAACTTTGCTGTTTTATATAGGCATGGTTGATGGGACCCTAAAACATTTACAGTTGCATCATCAAATATCACTGATCAAAGATCATGAAAACAGATATAATAGTAATGATAAAGTTTTAAATATTGTGAGAATTACAAATGTAAGACAGAGACACGAAATGAGCACAGATTTGGAAAAATGGTGCTGATAAACTTGCTCAACGCAGGGTTACCACAAGTCTTCAATTTGTAAAAACTGCAATGTCTGAGAAGTGCAATGAAGCAAAGCACAATAAAACGAGGTATGCCTGTATTTCAGTTTTATAAGTGAAAAACGCTAAGAAGGAGGACTCGCCAAAGTTTACATCTTCAGAAATCTGCAGAGGAACAGCCAAACCCAGGTCTCCTGACTTTAAATGTGGCCTACAAATAGATTTCCTTGACACAAGCCATCTGTTTAAGCTACAACTTCTCTTTCTTGCTCTATACCTATTTGCATCCCTTTCCTTCTTATATCTCCAACTGTAGACTTATAAACTTATAAAATTGTGAATTGGACCGTGGTCTTTGGAAGTAAAGTGCCCAGCTTCAACTGGTGTTGGCAGAGTGGCCGTAGGCATCTTATCAACCTTTCTGTACCTTGGAATTTCCCCACTTTAAAATGGGAATAAATAATATTAGTATCTCCCTTATAGGATTCTTGTGAGAATTAAATGAGATAATGGGTCTAAAGTGCTAAATAGAGTGCCTGCCATGTATAAGGTGCCCAATTACAAAGGTACTTCATATTATCATTAATACTGTTCTTTCTTCTTCTTGCAGCATCCAGCACAGTGCCCTACCAACTGGCAGCTGTGGTGTAGAGTGTCTCAAATTTTAATTTGCATACAAAGCATCTGGAGATCTTAAAATGCAGATTGTTTCTGCCTTCTTAAGTGGGACCCTAGATTTTGCATTTCTAAGGAGCTCCAGAGTGACTGCCTTTGGGACCTCATTGGAAGGGGACAAGTAGTTCTCAAAGAGTTGTCTCCATTCTAGCAGCATCAGCATCCCCTGGGAACTTGTGGAAATGCAAATTCTCAGTTCTCCTCCCACACTTCTGTGTCAGACACCCCAGGGTCAGGTCAGCAATCTTTGTTTTAATAAACTGTCCAGGTGATACTGATGGTAGGAAACAATAACTGATTGGAAGTCAAGTCTTGTTGGCATACTGAAAGTACCACATACAAGTAGTAAGTGTAGCCTTGGGCAAATCACTTAGTCTCTCTTAGCCTAGCACTGAAGCCCTTTAAAATGTTCATTTTTCTAAACCCAGAAAGAACTGCAAAAGTCTCCAGGCTAGAACAGGGCCATGTTTCAATGCCTTGGGTTTCCAAATGGGCTGCTTCTTTATTGCTTCTGTAAAAGGGAAAAAATTATACTTACCTTGCTCATAAGGCTGTTGTAGGGTTCTATTCTAATAAGAATAATGTAAAAGCACTAGGAAATTACAAAATAATATATAATTCAAAGTACTTGAAATATATAATGAATGATTAAATGAGAGGTGAAGTATCATGAATGTAACAAATATACTTTTGGAAAGTCCAGATAGGAGACTTGTTTCTTTATGAAAAGTTATTTGTTATTGGTAAAACATCCAAAGGTTCCTTACTGGCTGTAGACATTTTCCATCAGAAGCAGTCATCTGATCATTATTGTTTAATGGAGAGCTAAGATATTTCATTTTAGCACTGTTAATAGATCAGTAAGGATAACAACTATGCAAGTAAAATGGTCCATGCATTGCAGGGCAAAAGTACCTCTATTATGAATATTTCCCCATCTTTGTAACTCTTTTACACAGTGGGAATTTGCCGAGGCATCCAAGGTTGATTGAAGCAGCCATTCTTACCTTAACATCTGTCCCCACCAACCATACTGGATATTTATGTATCAAGTTATTTATCTGGCTCTATCAACACTCTCACCAGCTGCCACTGTCTATAATTAGGCAAACCTACTTATGACTCAGTCAACTCCTACCTCAATCAAGAAATATTAATTGAGATGACTGATGGGAATTTTACTTTTGTGTATATGTTCAGTAAATCCAATATATTTTAAATAACTATTATTGAAGACCTACTAAGTTTAAGACAGAAAGATAGAAAAGTAGTAATCAGACTTTCTATATACCCTCCTGTTGCCACAAAACTGCTTACATGAATCCAAAATGCATACTTCCCAGACATACCACATCTATCACACATCAGAATAATTTTCAAATGTAGCCATTCCATGCAATCTTAACTAAACAACAAAATCTAATTATTCCAATGGAGACAGACTATTATGGTGTTTATGACCTTGAATTGGTCAACAGGAGACCTGGGTTCTTATTCCAAGCTCCAAGACCTTCCCCCAGGCATATGCCCTGAAGCCTCATTTCCATTACAACAAAATGTGTATTTTTAAATGGTCTCATTAAGTCTCCTCCATTTCTAACATTTTATTTGGTACTCTCATACATGCCCCAGGTGAAGTGGATATATACTGTTCCTATGCCACTTTCTTGCTTACTCGCTTACCCTTTCTTCTTGCCCTATCAGTTACTAGGTGTAAACATTTTCAAGGGAGACACTACAGACCAGGCTGCTTTTGAAATGTCTACCATATAGCCTCAGGGAACTCTCACTGTCTCTTTCCATTTTTAACAAATCAAGGAAACCAGCATTTACTCCTGCTAACCATTTTCTCTGTGTTGCCTTGTGGCTGATCCTAGTAGTCCACCGGGTTTGCGTTGTATACCCATTAAGAGGCAGAAAGGACTCTGAAAATTGTCCTGCTGCTTTTTCAGACAAAAGCTAAAATCTTTTTGGATTGTAGGAACTGTCTTTACATGGGAGAGAAAATAGGAGGAAAAGATACACTAAGCCCATCTCAGGAAAGCTTCTCATTTCCTGTTGGTAGAACTGCTTCTTAGTGGGATCACTCAAGTCAAGACTAGTGCTACTATACAGAATCATAACATGTCTGTCCCTGAAATTCTCATATAGCCCTCTTTCCCCTTGTGAGGAAACTGAGGCCCTGATATGGGATGTAATAATCCCAAAGCATCTATCTGGTTAGGAACATAGTAGTTAGGGTCCATCCATGTCTCCCTCTACCACTGGGAACTTTAAGAGCGTGCAGTCCAAGTGCAGAGAAAAATGTGGCACTATCAGGCACTGGAGGCAAGGACAGCTGTTTGCAGAGTTTTATTCCAAGAGAAACTTGAAAACTGGTGCATTGTGTTAGAAAGTTGACAGCATAGAGAAATTATCAGAAACAAATAGAGCGCAGTTTGATAGGGGCAAGTGCCATAGAGAATACCCAGGGAAAATGCTCAAATATAATATGCTGCAGAAATATTATACGCAATAGAATATTCTGACTGGTTATGTGCATCCAGTAGATAAATATTATAGTCTTAAGGGCCTAGAAGCTGAACATGAGTCAGCAGCATGGCAATATTGTCTAATAAAGCAGGAACAGAATTCGTATGCAGACAAGAGGCATAGAATATTATACTCAGCACATTTGAGTGCTCTCGCTTTCTTTTATTATTCTCTAATTGTGCCTTATGTCTCAGTCTAGTCTCCCCAATGAGATTAAAGGCTCCCAAAGGACAGAGGCTAAGTCTGATTCTTCCCTTGTATCTTTTTACCACTAGCAGGAAAAAAATACATCAAGAGAGAGAGAGAGAATTTGGAATTTTAGGAGAGTGATGGTAGGGATTGGGATATAATAATTCCAGAAGGAATGTTTTTAAAAGACATTAGGATAATAGGGCATGAGACCAAAATTAGAAGAGTTGGTTTGATATACACCTACTCAAGTGATGGCTGAAGGGACAAATGATGACAATTGTAGGTGACATTTATTGAGTGTATATTATGCTGCAGGCATTGAACTAAATAACCCTTTGCATCCATCATCTCTAATCCTTACAATGACCCAGGTGGGTAGGTTTTCATAGATCCATTTTAAAGTTAAGAACCTATGCCTATGACTCAGAGAATTTAAATAATCTGCTTATGATCGTAAAACTTTGAATGACTAACAATTAGAACACAGGGCTACCTGGCTTTAAATTCCAGGTCCAGAAAATGGGGAACATCTATGTCCTATCACTGTGGAGAACAGGAAACAGACTTTATACAGCAAAAGGATTTGTAATATCTTTCTGGTTGGGAGAGTGGTCCAGGTGGGTGAGTGAACACCACCAGCTCAATTGAGCTGAAAGTAAGTGGGATATATGGGGTCAGGTGTACAGGTACCCACAGTGTCTGAAGCTCAGGAACTCTGCCTGGAGTCCTAGATTCATAGGAAAATGCAAGCCCAGTCTGCTCTGGACAGAGTCCAATTCCATCTCTATTTATGTCCAGTCTGTGCAGTGTTGGCTGACTCATCCTGCTGCTCTCCATGCAGAGAACTCAATCACTGTCCTTCTTGTCACCATGAAATAAGAGATCTCAAAGCAAACTTCCTCACTAAGAGCTGCCAAGTAAAATAAACAAGGAAATATCCCTGGTACAGCTAAAAACAAACAAAAAGAGTGGAAAGAGATATTTTCAAATTTTAAGTATTGGCCTTAGAGGTTATTTATTTATTTATTTTTACTTTCCTCTTTATGCTTCTCTGAATTTCCCAGATTTTTAAAATAAAAATGCACTTCCTTAATGAATAGACAAAGTATTGCAAAAAAATTAAAAATAGAAAACATATCTACAAGAGATTTAGAAATATATGGAGAGGTACTTTTTCTGTTCAGTTATGACCTTTCCTAGGGCTCTCCCCTGGTGAGTAATCCCCATAACTTAATTCAATTCCTGTGATCTGAGAAATCTTCCTTCCAGGTCATAAATGAAAACTACCAAGCAAACATACAGAATTAAAAAAAATATATGTTAACAAAATGCACAAGCTACAAAATTGACTAACACAGCAGTAGCCTTTGGAATACAGAAACAGGTAGTAGAAAACAGATTGGTGGTCATAGAGATAGCAATCAGACAAGGGAATTCCTTCCACTAAGAATTTGAGCCAGGCTGGTCAGATCCTCAGCACATACCTAGAAGGAGTTTTGGATTCCATTTTACCACTATGGTGGAAGCTCTAAGGGCAGAAATGTCCCACCTCTATACTGTCAACACAGAGTAAGGGGCAACTTTCTAGGAAATGAGGGATATGACAGCAGAGCTGGAGATGGTGAATGAGAACCCATGTCATGAAATCACGGAGAAATGTCATTGGATAGTGTCAACAGCATAACTTCTCAAACTTTAATGTTCATGGGAAAAACAAGGGGCTCATGATAAAATACAGATTCTGGTTCTGTAGGTCTGAGATGGGATGTGATATGCTGTGTTTCTGTCACATCTCCAATGACATTGATGTGGTCTAAGGACCAGATTTTAAGATCATCTAATTTCCAAATAACAAGTAAGTTTCTTCTGGAGTGTCAAACAAGATAGATTGATTGTGGAGCTAGAGCCCTGTTTTGAGAAAGATTGTGAAGACTATGAAAGAGCGTCAAAGCCCAGAGAGAAAGTTCTATAATCGGTGATGTCTGCCAGGAGTGGGCATTGGCCACATTTCAGTATCCTTGAGTTATTTCCATGTCCTCATGCTTAGAATAATTGATTCAGATATTTTCCTGGAATAAATGTGGTCCAACCCAATATTTTCTGGGAGGGTTAGTAACTATCTGGAAAAAGCTGTGGTATAATGATAACAGTATTTACCTTGGAGTTAGAAGTCCTAGATATGATTCCCAGTTATAATTCTGAGTCTCTTTGAGTCTCAGTTTCTTTGTCTATGAAGTGAGGATGATAAAACCTACAAGACAGAGTATTAGGGACCATGTAAACTTAGGAATTATTCAAATAAAGATTATTATCTCATGTCTTATGATTTATTGAATGATGATTCAGTATGCCCCACAGCACAAGAAAGGGGAGACAAATTTGGAAACTATGGTATGCGATATGGATTTTATATCTTAGTTTTCTAGGTGAGTTATAACAAAGTACCACAAACCTAAAACAATAGAAATTTATTGTCTCTGTTCTGGAGGCTGAAAGTCCAAAATGAAGTTTCAACAGGACCATGCTTCCTCTGAAGTTTGTTGGGAAGAATCTGTTCCATGTTTCTCTCCTGGCCTTTGACCATGGCTTGCGGGCAATCTATGGCCTTCTCTGCCTCAGTGTACACATGGCAGTCCCACCTCTGTCTGTCTGTATCTAATTATTTCCATCTTTTAAGGGCATTAGTCATATTGGATTAGGGCCCACCCTAATGCAGTGTGGCTTCCTTTTAACTAATAAAATATTCAAAGACCATATTTATAAATAAGGTTGCATTCCTTGGACTGGGGATTAGGATTTGAACATGTGTTTTTGAGGGGCACAATTCAACCCATACTGCTGCCCAGTCCGAGAGATGGGACCTTAGGGTGCTGCCATGTAAAATAATATGGTGTCAACAAGGTATTTAATTGCTAAAGAATTTCAAAGAAACAGCTAGATGGAGTTGAGTGGAAATAATGTGAAGACTTGCAGGAGATCAGTATTGGATTAGGACATTAAAGAAGTGAGGGATGGGGATTGAGGAAAAGATGAGCATATTGCTTAAATAATCTAGCTCTTTTCTCATTTGTAAAGTGGAGATTTAAGCAAATAATTAAATAACACCTCACAGAGCTCTTGTAAGGATTAAATGAGGTGATGTGTTTACAAGATTAACACAGTATTTTATGTGCAATAAGTTCTCACTGCTTGAACTTTTTTAACCCTTACTTTTTTATTTGAATGGGTAATAGAAAGCCATGATTAAAAAATCTAAACCAACATAATAAAGTATACATCGAAAAGTCTTTCTCTCATCTATTTTTCCTTCTAGTAGGTTCCCTTCTCCCCCTAGGTAATTACTCTTAGTGGTTTGTATATTTTTCCAGTGTTTCTTTATGCAGATACAAGCAAATAGAAATATGTACTCTTATTCCCCTTTGCTCACCTCACACAGAGGTTGGTATTCTATACACATGGTTCTGCACTTGAGTTTTTCACTTTCTTCTTTTCACAGGAACAATTAGAGGATTTTCCTTCTTTCTTTTTAAAAGCAGAATAGCATTGTAATGCATGGTTCACCACAGATTATTTATCCAGATCCCTATCAATGAACACTTGAAGAAGAAATTATTTTTACAAATATGCTGCCATGACTAACTATTGCATACCTACCATTTTGTATAGCTGCACTTAACTCTATAGAACGTGTTTCCAGAAGGGGGGTTATACATTTTCAGAAGTGAAGTAAATGCATTTGTAATTTTAATAAATATTGACAAATTGTCCTCCTTGGAATCAGAGTTTTTACCACCTGGCATTCCTACAGACTAATGTCCCAGAGCTTTGCCAACAAAGTGTGCTAGCCAAACTTTGGACTTTGACAATCTAATAATTAAGAAATGGTATCTGTGTGTAGTTTTAATTTTCATTTATCTTAGTAATGAGGGAGATCATTCATCATTTCATTTTCCTAAGCACCTTTTTAATTCTTCTGTGACTTGGCTGTTCATGTCCTTTGCCCATTTGTTGTTCTGTGTGTGCATATAAGCATATGTGCTTATATATATTTTCTAAATGTTCTTTATATATTTGGGAGATTAGCCCTTTGTCTATGATATGAACTGTTTATATTTTTCCCAATTTGATTTTCACCTTAGCTTATAGTTTTATTTATTTATTAATTTATTTGCTATGCAAAAACCTCTTCTCTCTTTAACATAGACGAAGTTATCAGTATTTCCTTTTATGGATTCTGAATTTGAGTCAGAGTTAGAAAAGCCTTCCCCACTCTGATACTGTAAGCTAGTTCTCTACAATTTTTCTAGTGCTTTGATTCATTTGGAGTTCCTGCCGGCATGTGCTTGAAGTTTGGAATCCAAATTTATCTCTTTCCAGATGGTTACCCAGTTGTTCCAATAACTCCTTTACCCCACTGATTAGATGTATCACCTTTACCATTTACTCCATTCCTTTTATTAATTCAGTTCTATTTCTGAAGTTTCTAGCCTGTTATGGTCTGTTTCACTATTCAGGTATCATTTTCACTGTATTAATTATTGATGTTGTATAATATGCTTTATTATCTAGAGGGGCTAGTCCCTCTTCACACACTCTTGTTTTCAGAATTTTTCTAACTGTTCTTGCTTGTTTATTTTTCCACAAGAAATTTAGAATCAGCTTCCTTATTTCTTCAGAGAGAAGGGTCTTGTTATTGCATTCATTGGGATTGAATTAAAATTTTAAAGTAAGTCGAAGTGGCCTCTTTTTGATGTTCCATCTTCTTATGCAAGAACATAGCATACCTTTCCATTTGTTGAGCTCTCCCTTTGTGTTATGTCTTTACTGAGCAAGGGAAGGCACATTTCATATTGAGTTACTGACAGGGAAAAAAACAGGGAGACAAAAGCTAACAAGTTATGATGTTGAAGAGTAAATGAATTAACCTGTCCCAAAGTGAAAGAGCCATACTCTGAATACTGGTGTTGTGCTAACAAGAGTAAGTCCGGAAGGAAAAAGTAGGAGATAAAAGTCCCTATTGTTTGGACTTAATGCTTTATATTGGTTATTTCCTTAAGATAACCTTCAAGATCTTCTTGAAATGAATCCTCATTTCACAGATCATCTGTAATAACAATAAGACCTATCATTTAGGATTAGTTTACCCATGAGATACCTAATGCAAAGCACTTAGCATTGTGTGCCACACAGAAAGAACTCAACAAATTTAGAGATTATAATGCTGAAGACAATGAAGAAGAGGAAGAGGAATTGAGGCTCTAGCATGTGAAATAATTTGCCCAAGTTCTTAACAGATCCATAATTCAAACCTAGGTCAGCCAATTTCTGAAGGCCATGCTCTTTGCACTGTATTATTCTGCCTCTGGCAGAGTTAATTTAATTTGGCTCAATAAATGGTTATTAAATATTGGGACAGGCAATTTGAATATTGCATTCCATTCCAGAAGTCACATTAGTCAAGGTTCATTCATTTATAAATAATAGAGGCAATTTCAACTTATCTTAACCATAAAAAGTATAAGAGACGTATTTTTCAGCTCATGTAACCAATTATGGAAAGGGCTGTTTAAGGCTGGACCTGGTGAACTATTGAACTATCAGAGTTCTCCAGATTCAATAGTTAGAATGCTGTCAGGCTCATTTCTTTTCCTTCCTTCTCTTCCTCCCTCACTTCCTCCCTTGTTCTCATTCCCCTCTTGCCCTAGATATTGCTTCTCTTCCCTGTCCCTTCTTATTCTCATTTGCTAGTTGCTGGAATGCAATATACCAGAAACAGAATGGCTTTTAAAAAGGGGAATTTAATAAATTTGGAATTTATAGTTCTAAGGTCAAGAAAATGTCCCAATTAAAACAAGTCTATAGAAATGTCCAATCTAAGGCATCCAGGAAAAGATATCTTGCCTCAAGAAGGCTGATGAAGTTCAGGGTTTCTCTTAAGTGAGAAGGCACATTGCGAACACAGTGAAGGTTTCTCTCGCATCTGGAAATGTACATGGTGAACATGGTGTCATCTGCTAGCTTTCTCTCCTGGCTTCTGTTTCATAAAGTTCCCCTGGAGATGTTTTCCTTCTTCATCTCCAAAGGTTGCTGGCTGGTAGACTCTTTGCTTCTCGTGGCTATGTCACTCTCTCTGCTCTCTCTGAATCTCCAGCTTTCTCCAAAATGTTTCCTCTTTTACAGCATTCCAGTAAAGTAATTAAGACCCACTTGGAATGGGTGGAAGCATGTCTTCACCTAATCCAGTTTAATACCCACACTGATTGAGTCACATCTCCATGGAAATAAGCTAATTAAAGTTTTCAACATACGGTACTGAATAGGGATTAGAAGAAACCGTTGCTCCCACAAGTTTAATTAGGATTAAAACATGGCTTTTCTAGGGTACATAAACAATTTCAAACTGGCACACTTCTCTTCTCTCTGCTTCCCCAGCTTTATGCTTTAAGGATAGCGGTGCCAGTGAGTCCAATTCCCATCCTTGTCATGGGCTTCTACATGCACATCAACTCCAGTTAGAAAAATCCCCAGGATACATTGGCGTGCCATAGCGGAGGGCTAGGCTGTAGTGACTGACACCCCCTGCTAGAATCACAGGAGTGAAGTGGAGAAGCAGATGTTTAGTTTAGAGAGGGACTATTCCCAAGAATGTTCAAGTTTGGGACAGAGAGAACAACAAATGACAAGGACAAAGTTATAGTGCAGCCACTGAGCGGCCTATCATGCAGCCATTTGAAATATGTCTCAATTTTAATATATTGTGATAGCACGGAGAAACATTTATGCCTTAATAAGAGATTAAGGAAAGCAGAATAACTCATTGTATGGACACAACTATGTAGAAGCAAAAACTGCATAGAGGAAAGACTGGGGAAAAAAAGCTTCATCAAATGCAAACAAGTATCTTTGGGTGGTGTGACAATTAGTGACTTTTCTCTCATCTACTTTCTTTTTTTTATTATTATTTCTCTGGTAGTAGTTTGTATTGGGTCCCAAACTTTTTATATTTCTTATTTTTCATTTTATCTACATATTATTTTATATTTATTTTTAATAAATTATATTTGTTTTATTTTTATCAAAATAATGCACATATCTAAAAGCAGCAGTCCCTTGCTCTCCACCACCAATACTCACTGCTCTGTTAGTCCCACTGTCCAAATCATCCACTTTGCACTCTTGTGCTGTTTCTTCTAAATAATATTATCAAGTAATATTTTACTGTCTTGGTTTATCCATTTCAGATAGTATCTATTCGCTTCTTCTCCTGACAATAGAATATTTAAACTCCTTAGTCATCCCCTCCCCTAATAAGTTCTTAAATAATTATATTATAATTATTATCTAAATAAGTATAGAAAGATTATATTATTATATTGATGCAAATGCATTCCACTACTGAGCCAGGCACTGTCTCTTTTTCCTGTTTCACTTTTTTCACTGAAAAACATCCATGAGTTAGAATTGTCTTGTAACCTTGCCCTTGATGAAAAATTTGATGAACTATAGAATTATAGATTGAAAGATATTGAAGGGATTTCCCCACTGATGTCTGAAATCTAATCTTAATATTGTTATTAAGACAATGCCACTCTGAACTTTGAGACCCACACTTTTTAATCTCTTTAGAAACTTCCATATATATATATATTTATTTATTTATTTTAAATTGAGAAATATTCACACAATTGCAGTCCATCCATTGTATACAATCAGTGGCTCACAATATCATCAAATAGTTGTATATTCATCACTGTGATCATTTTTAGAACACTTCAACACTCCAGAAAAAGAAATAATAAGAGAAAAGTAAAAACTCATATATCACATACCCCTTACTCCCTCTCCCTCTCATTGACCACTAGTATTTCAATTGGCCCAATTTTTTTTTACCCCTTATCCCCCTTATATTAATCAAGATTCTCTGGAGAAACAGAATCAACAGGAGAGATCTATAAATATAAGATTAATAAAGGTGTCTCATGCAACCAAAAATGGAAGAGTCCAAAATCCATAGGGCAGGCTGTGAAGCTGGCAGCTCCAATGAAGGATCTGGATGAACTCCATAGGAGAGGCTCACTGGCTGAAGAAGCAATAAAAGAGTGTCTCTTGTCCCTTAAAAGTCTTCACCTGATTGGATTATCTCATCTGGATTATCTCTTAGTTGATCACAGATGTAATCAGCCACAACTGCAATCAACTGACTGACGATTTAATACACCACCCTACTGGTTTATCAACCAGCCACGAAATATCCTTGCAGCAATGCTGAGGCTGGTGCTTGCCTGACAAGGCAACTGGGCATCATCACTTGGCCAAGTTGACACAAGAACCTAACCATTATACCTCCCTATTATTTATTTTTTTAATCCTTATCTTTTTACTCATCTGTCCATACCATGGATAAAAGGAGCATCAGAAACAAGGTTTTCACAATCACACAATCACACAATCTCATTGTAAAAGCTACATCATTATACAATCATCTTCAAGAATCAAGGCTGCTAAAACACAGTTCAACAGATTCAGGTACTTCTCTCCAGCCACTCCAATACATTATAAACTAAAAAGGGATATCTATATAATGCATACGAATAAACTCCAGGATAACTTTTCAACTCTGAAATCTCCCAGCAAGTAAGACTTTATTTTTTCTCATTTCTCTCTTCCCATTTTTGGTCAGGAAGGTTTTCTTAATGCCATGATGCCAGGTCCTGACTCATCCCGGGAGTTCTGTCCCAAGTTGCCAGGGAGATTTATACCCCTGGGAGTCAGGAAGGAGGGCAGTGAGTTCACCTGCTGAGTTGGCTTAGAGAGAGAAGGCACACTTGAGCAACTAAAGAAGTGCCCTGGGAGGACTCTTAGGCATAATTATCAGTAAGTTTATCTTCTCCTTTGGAAGAAGGGGGCAAACTCCAAAATTGAGGGCTCAGCTTATTGAATTGGTTGTCCTTACTGCTTGCAGGAATATCAGGGATTCCTCAGATGGGGAAGTTGAATATTTCCTCCCTTTTTAACCAGTCACCCAAGGGGACTTTGCAAATGCTTTTTATTCTTTGCCCAAATTGCTCTGGGATATATCAGGGCATCACACTAACCTATACAAACCAACAAGGTCTCATACCGTATTCAAGATTCCATATAATTATGATGTTCAAATAAACTGACCATGCAAGTTAAATTATATAATGTGCCACCCAAAATATAAAATTTTGCACCAAGTAAACATCTCTCCCTTTGGTCTCACACAGAAGTTGAAGTTTTCAAAATATGGACCATATCATCTTTTAACCTGTATTCTGATTCACCTTACTCCTATCCAGACCAGCTTCATTCATATCTCTAGTCAAAGTCTGACCTCTTTTTCAACTTTCTAAACAGTTGCTGTATGGGGTAATGCTGATTTCCATAGTTTTAGAACTCTAACTCTGAGTCTCAGGTGTCACATAAATACCTGAAGTTTCAGGGAACAACCAGGTTATACACAAACAGCTCAGTATCTCAGAATTTAGAAATAACAATTACAACTCCAGAACATAGTGACTGCTGTAAGAGCTTACAATCTAGGGAGAGTTCTGGGAAGATGGCCCAACAGGGTAATTCAAGATCAGCCCTGCTCCAAGGAAAAGTTAGAGAAGGAACAGGAGGGCAACTGAGACAGCGATTCAGAGTGCAACTGGAATCTAGAGTGCCCCGGGAGGGCCTTCTGCACCGCATGGGGCAGCCCTGGATGCAGGGGCTGAGGAGCTTGAGAGACAGAAGGAACCTAAGGCAGAGGCATGGAGCCCACAAGAGTACAAGGTCGGGGACTTGGGGACCAGGAAGTAAGCCAAGCCAAGTTCCTTGAACGCACTACCCTCATCACCGCAGCCCCATGACCCACGACTCACCCCACACCCCACCCACCTAAACCTCATCACCCGCCCCCCTCCCCACACTCCAAGCACCCCTGCCCCACCAACTCCCAGAGCGCGAACCCGCCCCACATCCCCACAACAACTGCAGCCCAACCCTCCTCTCCTGCTCCCCTCCCAAGCACTACCTCCCCCTCCCTGCTCACTGCAGGCTGTTGCCAGTGCATAAAGGCACTGACTTCCATACCCAGGCTACTCCTACCCCCTGCCCATAATGTCCACAGCCTCACCCTGCCCTCCCTGACCTCTACACATCAGTTTACGGCACTCCTAGACCTGCACATGCGCACGGCCCCCAATCATGTCCTTCCTTTATGGGAATATCAGTTTATAGCACTCATTGGCCCTTGCATGAGCAGGACTCTCAGTCATGCTTCCCAGCTCTGAGAAAGCACTAACCTGCACAGCCAGGTCACATCTGCCCCCAGCCCATGTAGGCATAACACTGACCCGTTGCCCTAGCTCTGCACATGCGCACAGAGGGCCCTGCACCCTAGGCCAGCGTACACCAGGGTTATGTCCCCCAGACTAGTGCACCCGCACAGCTACATCCTC
>PVIY010018284.1:31978-46866 GCA_004026745.1 Myrmecophaga tridactyla | reverse complement strand
GTTCTACTCAATACAACAAAAAATTATAAGGCACACCAAATGCAAGAAAAATATGAATATGCAAAGTAATCATCAAAACTACACTTCGTTTCTGATGTCAGAACTATCAGAAAGGAAAATTTAAAATAACAGCAACTAATACATTAAGGGCTCTAAAACGTCAACAATATGCAAGATCAGATGCATAAAGTAAGCAGAGAGATGGACCCTCCAAGAAAGAATCCAAAGGAAATGCTGGAAATAAAAAATATTACAACAGAAATGAAGAATACCTTTGAGGGGAACAGGAGCAAGCTGAACACGGCTAAAATAATATCCACAAGCTTGAAGATAGCTCAATAGAGACTTCCCAAACTGAAATGCAAAGAGATGGAACAGCATATCCAAGAACTATGAGATAATTTCAAATGATGTAATGTTTGCATAATTGTAATACCAGAAGAAAAAGAAAGCCACAGACACCAAACCACAGATCCACAGAATGCCAAGCAGAATAAATACATCAAACTGCAGAAAATCAAAGACAAAGAAAAAATCCTAAAAGAAGTCAGAGGAAAAAAACACCTTTCTTATAAAGGAACAAGGATGAAAATTACAGCCAACTTCTCATCAGGATTCCTCATGCAAGCAAGAAGAGAGTGAAACAAAATATTTCAAGAAGAAACCATGAACCTGGAACGCTATACCCAGTGAAATTATTCTTCAAAAGTGGAAAAGAAATAAAGACTTTCTCAGACAAACTAAAACAGGGAATTCATTGCCAGTGTACCTGCTCTGCCAGAAATGTTTAAATATTTTCTTTAGGCAGAAGGAAAAAGATATAGGTCAGAAACTCAAATCTACATATAGAAAGGAAACACATCAGAGAAGTAATCAATTTAAGTAAAGTAAAATCTTTTCTTTTTTTTTATTAATTGATCTAAAAGATCATTTTGTTTAAAGTAATAATAGTAACAATTTATTCGATGATTCCAGAATACAGATAAATGAATGGGTGACAGCAACATAACAAGGGATGGGAGGTGTAATTGGGAATGCTAAATTAGAAGGTACCTGCACTACACATGAAGTAGAATAGTGTCAGTTGAAGGTGGGCTTAAATTAGTTAAAAATGCATATTGTAAACTCTAGAGCAAACACTAAAGATTATTTTTTAAGTATAACGGAGACTCTAAAAAAGGGAAATGAAATGGAATCACAAAACGCTGAAGTCCAACCAGAGAAAACAGTAAAAGAAGCCTCTGGCAATGAATAGGAAACAGTTTAAACATGGTTGATACCAATCCATATATGTCAATAATCCCTTTAAATGTATCTGGTCTAACTATGCCAATTAAAAGACAGAGCTTATCAAAGTGGATTAAAAAACAAGACCCAACTAAATGTTGTTTACAAGAAACCCACTTTGTACATGGAAACTTGAGTAAGGCATGAGATTTTGTAGGTTTGTCCGAGGGATGCCAGATAAATCCCAGAGTGATTTGAACAGTGAATAAAAAAGCATTTGCAAAGCCCCCTTGGGGCAATGGTGAGAAAGGGGAAAAACTCAACTTCCTCAAGTGGAGAATTCTTGATATTCTCACAAGCAGTGGGGACAACCAAAGCAATAAGTGGAGCTCTCAATCTGGGGATTTGTTCATGTGAAGCTTAACCCCGCAAAGAATAGGCTAAGCCTACTTAAAATTAGGCCTAAGCATCACCCCCAGAGAACCTCTTTTGTTACTCAGATGTGGCCTCTCTCAGCCAACACGACAAGCAAACTCACCATCCTTCCCCTCTCTACGTGGGACATGACTCCCAGGGGTGTGGACCTTCCCGGCAACATGGGACAGAAATCCTAGAATGAGCTGAGACTCAGCATGAAGGGATTGAGAAAACCTTCTTGACCAAAACAAAGAAGAGAGAAATGAGACAAAATGAAGTATCAGTGGCTGAGAGATTCCAGAGTCGAGAGGTTATCCTGGAGGTTATTCTTATGCATATCACCTTTTTATATATAGATATCACCTTTTTAGTGAAGGTATAATGGAGAGGTTGGAGGGAACTGCCTGAAAATGCAGAGCTGTGTTCCAGTAGCCATGTTTCTTGGAGATGATTATATAATGATACAGCTTTTGCAATGTGACTGTGTGATTGTGAAAACCTTGTGTCTGATGCTCCTTTTATCTACCTTATCGACAGATGAGTAAAACATATGGATTAAAAATAAATAAATAATAGGGGGAACAAATGTTAATATAAATTTCATAAATTGAAATGTCAGTGATCAATGAAAGGGAGGGGTTAGGGGTGTGGTATATATGAATTTTTTTCTGTTTTCATTTTATTTCTTTTCTGAATTGATGCAAATGTTCTAAGAAATGATCATGATGATGAATATACAACTATGTGATGATATTGTGAGTTATTGATTATATATCAAGAATGGAATGATCATATGGTAAGAATGTTTATGTTTGTATATTGTTATGTTGAATAAAAAAAATTCTGAAACTAACTAAATAAAAGAAACCCACTTTATTTAAAGACTCTGATAGATTAAAAGTAAAGGGATGCAAAAAGATTTACCATGTTAACACAAATCAAAAGAAAGTTGGAATAGCTATAATAATTTCAGAAAATGCAGACTTCAGAACAAGGAAAATTATCAGGGATAAAGAGGGACACTACTTAATGATAAAGGGATCAGTTCGCCAACAAGACACAACAATCCTTTAAATGTATGTGCATCTAACAACAGAGGTTCAAAATACATGTGGCAAAGACTGATATAACTGAAAGGAGAAATAAATAAATCTGTGGTTATCACTGGAAGCTTCAACACTCACTGTCAGTTATTGATAGATCAAGCAGGAAGAAAATCAATAAGGATATAGTTGATCTGAACAGCACTATAAATCAATTTAATCGAATTAACATTATAAAATACTCCATCCAACAAAGGCAGAATACACATTCTTCTCAAGCTTGCATGGAACATTCACCAAGATAGACCACATTCTGGGCCATAAAACACACTTTAACAACTTTAAAAGAATAGAAATCATACAAAGCTTACAGGAATAGAAAATATAGGGAACAACCACTAACCTCTAGGGATGAAATAGAATTCATGGAAGAGACTCCCCCCACCCCAGGGCTGAGATCTAGACCTCAGTGGAAGGGGTAGAGCTGTGGCCCACTGAAGGGTAGAGAAGTTTACTGAGGTGGCCCACTAAGAAGGACTCTGGAACTCACTTTCTGGAGTGCTAGGGAAAGCCATCCACAAGAAGGTCATTATGGTGGTTTGGAGCCATATGTACCTCTAGAAAGACATGTTCTTAAATTCAATCCATTCCTGTGGGTGTAAACCCACTGTGAGTAGGGCATTTTGATGAGGTTCTTTCAGTTAAGTTGTGGCCCACCTCACTCAGGATGTGTCTTAATCCTATTACTGGAGCCCTTTATAAGAGAATGAAATTCAGACAGAGAAAGCCACAGAAGGAGCATCCAGAAGCCGAAATCAATGGAACCCCAAGATAAGCCAGGAGATGCTGTCATGTGCATTGTCACAAGGCAGAGGAGCCAAGAACCAAGGATCACCAACAGCCAGTCCCAGAACATCACAGCCTTTGGGGAGAAAGAGTCACTTTGATGATGCCTTGATTTGAACTTTTTCTTAACCTCCAAACTATGAGCCATTAAATTCCCACTGTTTAAGCCATGCCTTTGTATGGTATTTGAGCAGCCAGGGAAACTATAGCATGCAGAGACTTCAAACTCACTGGAAAACTAACCTAAAGGAGGTGCGTAGCCAGTGACACTCACCAGAAAACCTGGAAACTGTTATTTGGAGTACCAATGGAAGCCAGTCATAGGGAGCTGCCTCAGTAGTAGCACTCTGCTGCAGAGCCACACAAGAAAGTGCCAAAGAAGTGGCCCAGTGGTGGCACTCTGCTACAAGGCCACCAGAGGAATGTGCTGGAGAAACTGCTCAAAGGAAGGTGTTATGTGCTACTCACTATTAGTTGCTGCTGGCCGCCACATACCACAGGAAGAGGTGGGTCCTGCATAAGCCCTATGCTTCAGGAGCCAAGCACATCAGAATAAACTGCATGTGGTATAGGAGTCTGGTGAAAGGAGCACACCAGAACCAGGAACAGAAACCCTTTCCCTGGCTAGTGCCCCCCAGCACCATCTACTAATAAAGCTTAACTCCTGATAGTTGGCAAAAAGAAATATTTACATGGTCCAGCCACATTACCATAGAGTGGACAATAAATGGTGGATTTGAGACTCAGAGACAAGACAGTGATAACTGAGATAGACCACCTCTTTGGCTATTCAGCGACCATGTGCACAATGATACTAACATTTGAACTTCCCTGTAACAACAAAACAACTCCATATTTTCACCTAAATAGATATAGCTATCCTTTCAAGTGAAGAATATTTCATTCTCTCCCAAAAGTGAGTAGATTCAATTCAGTCCCAACAGTTATTGTATCCATCACTGGTTATATTGATTACTTCTCCAATTCTGTGCCAATGAATATTCTGTTATCTAAACACTAAACTGTAAAGTAATCCTCTGATAACTTGTACGTAAAAATTCAAATTGGATGTGGCTAAAAGAAAATTTTAGGTTGTATATATGTTACTAGTTCATTTTTTTTTTTTAAAGATGGAAGGAAGAAAAGAAGACGAAACTGGCTATCATACTCAAGTAAATACATACATATAACAGGCAAAGAGAGTATGAAAGCTACCACAGGCATTGTTTCCATAATTGTCCAAAAGGCTATTGTCTCAGTTTCCAAGCTGCTATGACAAACACCACACAGTTGGTTGGCTTAAACCATAGAAATTTACTGGCTCAGGCTTTAGAGGGAGAAGTCTTTCTTCCTGTCGAGGTTGGTAGCATTTGGGCTGGACAGAATCCTTAGGTTCCTTGGCTTTCTCATCACATGGTTATGTCCTCTCCTTTCTCTTCTGGGTCCTGTTGACTTCTGACTTCCAGCTCCTTCCTAGGCCTTCTCTATGTTTGAATTTCTTCTGTTTATAAAGGACCCCAGTAATCTGATTAAGGCCCTGCCGTCCCTCATTCAGTTGGATCACAACTTACGTAAAAATAGCATCTTCAAGGGATCCTATTTACAATGGATTCACACCTACAAAACTGCAGATCAAGACCAAGGACAAGTATTCTGAGTGGCACATAATTCAAACAACCACAGCTAAAATCAATATATATGGTCCCCTTAGTCTATTACCTACTCTATATTTCCTGTCTTCAGCCTGAACCTCAGCTGATTGAGGTTCATTACCTGCTGGAGTAATCCAAGCCATCATCCCCAAAATTCTGAGTCCTTAATAATCTTGCCTTTTCTTGGTTGCTTTAATTCACCATTAACCTTCATTATTGGACATGTAACACTAGGAGGCACCCCCAGATAATCTGCTGGGTTCTGGACACAATCTTCACTATCCCTATTGACTAGCAGTGAGTATTCCTTGAAAATCAGAATCAGTTACTTAAGCCAGTAAAGTAACCCTTATTGCTGCCTGTTAGTACAGAGAATGAAGAATCCCAAAATGGTCAAGATCTTTTAATTCTTTGGAGCCATTGTTGTGTTTCCTATTTGGAATCAGTTCCTCTTTGGGGACTGAACTCTGAGTAAGCAGAGCTCAAGGAAGCCAGGATGGGATGCAAAACCCCTGTTGGTGAATTACTGGGTGTGATAGTGAGAAGATCCATTCTCACTCCTTGAACCCAAGACCCATATAATTCTGGATAAGGGAAAGATAATGCCATATAGTGTTCTCTGTTTCAAACATACACTGCATTCTGTAAGACAGCACCCCATCCTTCCAGTCAAGGGGCTTTGGGTCTGTGTATTTACTTATGTCTAGAAACTCAAGAAGAGGCCTCAACTCTTCTCTGTGGCAACTCAAATCAGGTTTTCAGCCAATAGACCTAGAGATTTTCCTGTTTTGCAGTTCAAGTAATACTCTAGAAGTCTTCCCATTTATTTAGTTCTGAGAGATACCATGATAATTAACATCGCCAAAGGTCTCTACCAGTGAAGGTATTTTGCTTTCTTTCATGACAGATGTGCTTTCCTTGTCTTAGGACACAGTTAAGTGATTCCAAGAATCCCAATTTCCCTTTGAAATCAGGGACCCTATCTCATTGGTGACATCCCCTACAGTCATATCTTGCCTAAAAAGAAGAGCAAACAGATTTTCAAGGGATGCAGACACTCCCCTCATTAATATATTTATCAATACTTTCACGAGGGGAGTGTCTTTTGTGGAATGTAGCTGGGAGGTGGCTGTGCAGGTCATACATGAAAAATCCAGTTCAACATTCCTAATTCCCTAAGCTTTTGGATTCCTTTCTCGACTCATGCCAAGGAAGCTCGGCATCTCAATCTCATTAACCTTGGGCCTCAGTAAATTCTTATTTTAACTAACCAATTAAGTAAGCTATTAGAGCCATCACTTGAACAGCACATTAAATCTGGACTCTCTAGTAAGTGCATCAATAGCAACAGATTTGGCCAGATCTAGTGTTACATTCTCCCTATTTGGGGTCTACTCAGATTTCTGCTATGTGTTAGCAAAGTCTTGCCACTTCTCCTGGGTCATAGTGGATGCCTGACCCCTGAAGGATGCTGAACCTTGACTTTCATTATGGTTGCAGTTGTCCTACCAGAGGCAACAGAGGGTAGTTGTGACAATCAGCACCCCCTTATAAGGCATCAGCCTCAGGGAGGCCAAAAGGACAGAGTATTGAGCCACAGAGGATTATTCTCAGACCTTAAAATATTAATGGAATTGGGTGGGCCACAGTGGCTCAGCAGGCAGAGTTCTAGCCTGCCATGCCAGAAACCCAGGTTCAATTCCTGGTGCCTGCCCATGCAAAAAAAAAAAATAATGAAATTTACCCTGCTGGATTTTGGACCTGCTTGAGGCCAATAATCCCTTTTTCCCTTCCAAATCTTGCCTTTTGGAATGGGGATGTCTATCTATGCCTGTTCCACCATTGTATTGTGGAATCACTAGGTTTCTGAGCTGGTCTCCTCAGACACCAGAGATGCTAAGGTTCAAGATTGTCAGTTCATCCAAATCCAACAAGATGTCCCCATTCCAAGTGTTAGGATCCCAGTTTTTCCAATACCCTGACTTTAACAGGAGAAATGTGGAAGGACTGGTATTCAACTGTTATGATTCAGCAACTCATATAATTAATTTTTTGTTGATTTTCTGTATGATAAGCTTTGTGACTACACAAAACAAGAGGTTAATGTAGAGTTATCATGGGCACTCTCTGGTTTTCATGCTGCAGTATAAGCTGAATTTATTTTACTTCTATAAATGTTCAAGCACAGTTCTCATAGTTGTCCTTAAATTCCTGCCAAAGGCATCAAGTGAACCACCACTTGACCTTCCAAGTTATTTGCTTCACGTGGCAATTCATCACAACCACGTATGATAGCTTGATTCATTGTTATACCATTGCCTACTAAGGATTACTAACATCCCATTTCCCATTGTCAAGGAGCTCAGCACTGCACTCAAACACAAAACACCCCCAAATCCCATCTTTGCAAGTCTATCTCCTAGGGCCACTCTCAGCTAATTCTGCATCAATCAGAGTCAAATCAGGAGATAAAAACCACACAATAATTTGAAAAGAAAAAGTTTATATAAAGAATTATTAACAGGGAATTGAAATAACAAGTCTATTTTTTAATAGAACTTTAAAGAATAGAGGAATAGCAGATAAAGGGAGCAATTGCTATCCCTATTGTTGAACAGAGGCACCCTACCAAGGTGCCCTACCATAAGGCTGAGATCCAGATCTTGTTGGAAAGGATGTGGCTCAGGTGCTATGTTAGCAAGATTTGCTGGAAATCTATCCTTTGAGGTAATGGGGAAAGCAATCCACAGAGAAGTGCCATGCCTTGGAATTGCTACAAAGTCACTCAAGGAGTGTCGGGAAAGCTCATCACTGGGAGATGCTCCATTGGTGATACTCCGTGGAAAAGACACACAGGTGAAATGCCAGAGAAAGGTGCCCATGGGAAGGCATTGCATGCAGCTGCCATTGGGAGCTGGTGGCCACCATGCATTTCAGGAGAAGAGCACTACAGAAAAGAAACTCAAGAGCTGTCATTGCCTTACAAAAAAACCACACCAAAACCAGGAAAAGTAATCTCATCTCTTCTTCAATCCTTCCTATGCCCTTTACTGGCAAACCCTAACATCATGCCAGCAGGCAAATGTTACAGGATCCAGTTCCTTTATTGCAGAATCCTTTATTCAATGAAGGATTGATAATTGAGAGGTGACAAATAGATAAATAGCACAGCTAGTTTTGCTGGTTATTATCTTATCTTCATGTCTCCAATCAAGTTATTTGAGTCTCTGAGCTTCAGTTTAATTATTTATAAAATGAGAGTAGTGATTTCCATCTCCAAGAACTGTCACAAAAATTGAATTAAAGTACAAATGCAGTTAATAGTATCATGGGCTATTCCATTATTAATATTAATATTTGAATATTTGTATTTCGCACAGGCTTAGTAGATAAGAATGCAGTGCTAGCACTGCCCGGTAAGTGAATAATAAATTCTCTATGTCCCAGGAACTCTTAATTCCATTTAAGGTTGTACCTTCTTTTGTTCTTCAGAATTAAATCCTACTTTGAACACATGATCATCAAGAATCATGAGTTATCAAATAATTATTTTACACTCATGGAAAATGCAGTTAACTATACATCAAAACTCACCTTCTTTCTTTTCTTATTGTGGGAACTGGCTTCTTAGCCCTCAATGCCCTTGACATCCGGATGGGGCCACATGACTAATTTTCACAAAGGAAACAGAAGCAAAAGTTATGTTGTCATTAGGAAACACATGTACTTTCTTTGACCCCTTTCCCCTCAATTGCCAGTTGGCTGCCAAAGATTCAAAGCCCTAGGAAATATGGGTGGGAGGAGCTTGAGTTTGTAAATCACCATGTAATGGATATCCATGCACTCACCAGGAGAACTACATTGGATTATTACAAATTTTGCTTGTGTTAGACCACTGAAATTGAGGGATTTATTTGTGACAGACTCCTGCTTATTATAGGTTTACCTGAATCTTTGGCATATCATATTGTGACTTGACAACCATTATAATAAACTAAAAGGAAATCATTGAACTGCCATAGTAAATGCATTATCTTACCTTCCTGTGTATATATTCCAACATTTATCTGGAAATATTACTTGGTAGACTCTGCTAATTCCCTTTTCAAACATCTGTTCTCTCTTTCTTCTCAAAATTTGAATCTTGAATTCTAAAAGCAAAATGACATTTCCCAGTCTCAATTGCATCTAGAGGTGGCCATACCCCATCCTATGGCCAATGAAACAGAATTGGAAGTGGTAGATGTAACTTCCAGGAAATGTCCTTAAAAGGCAGGTATGGTAGTTTGAAGTTGTATGTACCCAAGAAAAGGTCATGTTCTTTTAATCCATTCCTGTACTTGTGAAACTATTGTGGGTTGAACCTTTTGATTAGATTATTTCAACTGAAAGGTGGGTTTTAATTCTCTTACTCAGGTCCTTTATAAAAGGATAAAGCACAAGGAGATGAAATTTGAGAAAGCTCACAGAGAAAAGCCCTGCAAAATCTAAGAGAGGGCCCACAGAAAACAGAGGAAGTCAGAAACTGAAAGCAATAAAACCCAGGAGAGAAGGACCAGTAGATGTTGTCATATGCCTGGCGATGTGATGGAGGAGTCTGGATTGCCAACAGCCTATCTTCAGGAAGAAGGTGTCTTCCTCCTAAAGTCTTAATATGGACATTTTTTATGGCCTAAAAACTATAAGTTTATAAATATCCCCATTGTAAAAGCCAGCCCATATCTGATATATTGCATTTTGTCAGCTTTAGCAACCAAAACAGTGGGGATGGACCCTTCTTTGATCTTTCCTTCTTCCCGACAACAGGAGCACAAACTTGATGGTTGGAGGTGGAGTTGCTAACTTTGACCTTGAGTTAGAATGGCAGAGCAATAAGTTGAAAGGAGCCTGGGTTCCTAACACCATGCTCACATTAGTGTACCCTGGACTTCTTTTGTGTAACGCAGAAATCAAAGCCTATCTTGTTTAAACCACCATTATTTGCAATTTCCTGTCACTCACAGTGTTGTGGTTTTAGAAATGTGTCCAGGGAAGGCGGGGCAAGATGGCAGCATAGTGAAGTGTGCAATTTAGTTTGTCCTCCCAAGCAGATAGTAAATAGCCAGAAACAGGACAGAACAACTGCTGGAGGAACATCGCTGAACAGACACACAGCATACACCAATCTAGACCAGGTGGAATGACTGAGAACACACACAGAACTATAAGTTCCCCAAGCTGTGGAGGCCAGCACCCCTTTCCCACAGGCATGGCAGGCTGGTTCTCTGAGGGGAAAAGAAACAGACTTTACTAGTAGCAAGGGCTTAGCTCAACCAATTGTGGAATTAATTAACAAATTCTGACTTCTGAAAACTGGCCCTCAGCACAAGATAAACCTGGAACAAGCATTAAGGGAACTAGGAGCTTTCGCACTGGCAGAGAGGAGATGAGGCCTATGGGAAAAAAAAAATCAAAGGTATTCTGAGTTGGCAGCACAAAATACTGAAAAAGGGTTGGACCAGAGAAAAAAGAGGCACATAGAGCCTATAAATACATAGGGCCATGTACCAATTCAAGCTGATTATTGACAAACCCAAGGATTGGGTGTCCAGCTCTCAAAAGGTTTTTTTACCTTTTTTTCTTTTACTTCTTAAACAGCTCATTAGATAGAACTGCAAGCATGCTCATGTGCCAGCACTGCCCCAGACAAAGGTAAACCTAAACTTGTCTGAGAGACAAAATAATTAATCAGATGAAAGGGGCTAATTCCCTAAAGGATATATCTTCCTCAAGAAAAGGGAGCAGGGCCCAGCTCAAGTGGAATCCCTCCTTCAAGGAATTCAGGCCCCAGGGGCTGGAAAACAGAAGCAATCAAAGCCATCCTACTGCCTCACCTCTGTCTCAACCATATCCCTGGCAGGGAGAGTCTGCTGAAATTAAAGGCACTACATCACTCTAAGCCAGTGGGAAGCTGTGGACAGATAAGTGCCACATGCTGGGCAGGATAGGGAAAAGCACAGAGTCTAGAGATTCATAGGAAAGTCTGACAACCTGCAGGGTCTCACCCTCATGGAAAACTGATGCTGGCTACTCTTTCCTACTGAGACATGGGCCTGTCTAGCCTGCGAAAATTTGACTGTGGTCTACAATATCAGAAGAGACTCTTCTCAGAAAATGAGCTCCATATAGACAGGGAAAGAAACAGAAAAACAAGAACTGAAAAATTCTGATCAGTTAAACAGAAGCTATGCTAGAGGTCTAGAATAAGTTGAACTGAATGTCAAAGAACAAAGCCATCCAGCAATAAAACCCTAGGTAAAAGAGTGAAAACAACCTCAAGAATAAACTAATTAAGGAAGTCAAATGCTTAGATACCAGCAAAAAAATGAGTCATACTAGGAAAACTGAAGATATGGCCCTGTCAAAGGAACAAACCAACACTTCAAATGAGATACAGGAGTTGAAACAATTAATTCAGGGTGTTCAAACAGAAATGCAAAAATCTCAGAAAAAAATCATGTCAATAAGTTGAAGGAGGATGTAAAGAAAACATTGGACAAACAAAAAGAAGAACTCAAAAATTTGAAAAACCAAATTGCATACTTTATGGGAAAGAAAGGCACAATAGAAGAGACAAAAAAACACAATGGAAACATACTACAATAGATTTGAAAAGGCAGAAGAAAGGACTAATGAGCTAGAGGATTGGACATCTGAAATCTCACACACAAAAGAAAATATAGGGAAAAGAATGGAAAAATATAAACAGGGCTCAGGGTATTGAATGACAACATGAAGCACATGAATATACATGTTGTGGGTGTCACGGAAGAAGAAGAGAAGGGAAGAGGGTCAGAAAGACTAACGGAGGAAGTAATCACTGAAAATTTCCCATCTCTTATAAAGACATAAAATTACAGATCCAAGAAATTTACCATACTCCAAACAGAATAGATCCAAATAGACATACTCCAAGACACTTACTAATCAGATTGTCAAATGTCAAAGGCAAGAGAATTTTGAAAGGAGCAAGAGAAAAGCAATCTTCCATATAAAAGGGAAGCTCAATAAGACTATGTGTGGATATCTCAGCAGAAACCATGGAGGCAAGAAGGCAGTGGTATGACACATTTAAGATTCTAAAAGAGAGAAACTGCCAGTCAAGAATTCTACACCTGGCAAAACTGTCCTTCAGAAATGAGAGAGAGATTAAAATATTTTCAGATAAACAATCACTGAGAGAATTTGTGACTGAGAGACCAGCTTTGCAAAAAATACTAAAGGGGGCACTACAAGCAGATAGGAAAAGGCAGGAGAGAGAGTTCTGGGAATAAGTGTAGAAATTAAGACTATCAGTAAAAGGAAAAGGTGAAAAAATTAAATACGACATATAAAGTCCAAAAGACAAACTGGTAGAAGAAAGTACTGCCTTTACAGTAACAACACTAAATGTTAATGGATTAAACTCCCCAATCAAAAGACATAGACTGGCAGAATGGATTAAAAATGGGACCTATATGTATGCAGTCTACAGGAGACTCACTTTAGATGCAAGGAAAGGTTGAAAATGAAAGGTTGGGAAAAGATAATTCATGCAAACAACAATCAGAAAAGAACAGGAGTAGCTATACTAATATCCAACAATTTAGACTTCAAATGTAAAGCAATTAAAAGAGACAAAGAAGGACACTATGTTTTAATAAAAGGAACAATTCAATAAGAAGACATAAGAATAAAAAATGTTGGTTCACTGAGCTAGAGTGCTCCAAAATACATGAGGCAAACACTGACAACACTGAAGGGAGAAGTAAACACCTATACCAAAATATTTGGAGACTTCAATTCCCAACTATCATCAATGGGTAGAACATCGAGATAGTGGATCACTAAGGAAACAGAGATTTTAAATAATATGATAAATGAACTAGACTTAACAGATATTTACAGATCATTACACCCACAACAACAGGACACACATTTTTCTCAAGTGCTCATGGATCATTCTCGAGGATAAACCACATGCTGTGTCACTAAACAAGTGTCAGTAAATTTTAAGAGATTGAAATCATACAAAACTTTTTCTTAGATCATAATGGAACAAAATTGGAAATCAATAACAGGCAGAGGGCTGGAAAATTCACAAACATATGGAGGATAAACAACACATTCTTAAACAACCAGTGGATCAAGGGAAAAAATTACAAGAGAAATTGGAAAAAATCTTGAGGCAAATGAAAATGAAACAGAACACATCAAAATTTATGGAATGAAACAAAGGCAGTTCTGAGAGGGAAATTTATTGTCTTAAATGCCTATATTTAAAAAGAAAACGGCCAAAAATCTAGGAATTCACTGTTCACTTGGAAGAACTAAAGAACAGCAAACTAACCCCCAAAGCAAACAAAAGGAAAGCAATAATGAGACTAGAACAGAAATAAATGAAATTGATAACATGAAAACAGTCAAGAAAATCAATAAGATCAAAAGTTGGTTCTTTGAGAAAGTCAGTAAAATCAATGGCTCCATAGCTAGTTTGACAAAGAGGGAGAGAGAGAGAAAGAGAGAGAGAGACAGGATGCAAATAAATAAAATCAGAAATGGAAGAGGAGACATAACCATTGACCCCACAGAAATAATGAAGGCAATGAGAGGATACTAAAAACAACTATATGCTAGTAAACTAGACAATGTAGATGAAATGGACAACTTTCTAGAAAGACATAAACAATCAACATTGTCTAGAAAAGAAATAGAGGACCTCAACAAACCAATCACAAGAGATTGAATCAGTCATCAGAAGCCCCCCAAAATGAAAAGTCCAGGACCAGATCGCTTCACATGTGAATTCTTCCAAGCATTCAAGAAAGAATTAGTACCAATCCTGCTCAAACTCTTCACAAATGAATAGGAGGGAAAGCTACTTAACTCATTCTATGAAGCTAACAGCAACTAATACAAAGCCAGACAAATATATTACAAGAAAAGAAAATTACAGACCAATCTCTTTAATGAATATAGATGCAAAAATCCTCAACAGAATGCTAGCAAATTGAATCCAGCAGCACATTAAAAGAATTATACACCACAACCAGGTTCAATTTATTCTTGGTATGCAAGGCTGTTTTCAACATAAGAAAATCAATGATGTAATACAGCATAACAACAAATCAAAGTGGGAAAACCACATGATCATTTTGATAGATGCAGAAAAGGCATTTTATAAAATTCAACATCCTTTCTTGATGAAAACACTTCAAAGGACAGGAATAGAAGGGAACTTCCACATGATAAAGGGAATATATGAAAACCCCACAGGTAACGTCTTCCTCAGTGGGGAAAGACTGAAAGCTTTCCCTCTAAGATCAAGAACAAGACAAGGATGTCCACTGTCACCATTGTTATTCAACATTGTGCAGCAAGTTCTAGCCAGAGCAGTTAGACAAGAAAAAGAAATGAAAGTCTCTAAATTGGAAAGGAAGAAGTAGAGCTCTCACTGTTTGCAGATGACATGATACTATAGTTCAAAAATCCCCCCAAAAATCTACAGCAAAGCTACTAGAGTTCATGAATGAGTACAGCAAACGGCAGAGTACAAGATCAATGCACAAAAATCAGTAGTGTTTCTATACACTAGTGATAAGCAATCTGAGGAGGAAATCAAGAAAAAAATCCATTTACAACAACAAGCAAAAGAGTAAAATATTTAGGAGTAAATTTTTTTTTT
>PVIY010018284.1:0-31878 GCA_004026745.1 Myrmecophaga tridactyla | reverse complement strand
TATTTTGAGAAAGAAAAATGAAGTAGGACATCTCACACTACCTGACTTTAAAGCATATTATGAAACTACAGTGGTCAAAACAGCTATGGTACTGGCATAAACATAGATGTACTGACCAATGGAATCAAACTGAGTGATCATAAATAGACCCACTCATTTATAGACAATTGATCATTGAAAAGGCCGTCAAGCCAACCTACCTGGGACAGAGCAGCCTCTTGAATAAATGGTATTTGGAGAACTGGATATCCACATGCAAAAGAATGAAAAAAGAGCCATATCTCAAACCTATACAAGAATTAATTCAAAATAGATCAAAGACCTGAACATTAGAGCTAAGACCATAAAACTTTTAGAAGAAAATGTAGGGAAAAATCTTATAAATCTTATTATAGGAGGTAGTTTCCTAGACCTTACACCCAAAGCATGAGCATTATAAAGAGAAATACATAAATGGGATCTTTTCAAAATTAAGTGCTTCTGTGCATGAAAGAACTTTGTCAAGAAAGTAAAAAGGCAGCCTATCCAATGGGAGACAATATTTGGAAACCACCTAACCGATAAGGATTTAGTATTCAGAATATATAAAGAGATTCTTCAACTCCAAAACAAAAAGACAAACAAAACAATTTAAAAATGGGCAAAAGACATGAACAGACATTTTTCAAAACAGAAAATACAAATGACTAAAAGGCACATGAAAAGATGTTCAGCCTCAAGGGCTATTAGGGAAATGCAAATCAAAGAACAATGAGATGCTGTCTGACACCCAATAGAATAGCCAAGATCAAAAAAACAGAAAACGACAAGTGCTGAAGAAGATGTGGAGAAAGAGGCACACTTATCCACTGCTGGTGGGAATGTAAGATGGTACAACTGCTCCAGAAGGCAGTTTGGCGGTTCCTCAGGAAGCTAAGTATAGGATTGCCATATGAGCCAGCAATCCCATTACTAGGTAAATATTCAGAGGAACTGAAGGCGAGGACACAAATGGACATTTGCACACCAATGTTTATAGCAGCATTATCTACGATTGCCAAGAGATGGAAATAACCCAAAAGTCCATCAATGGAAGAGTAACTAAACAAACGGTGGTATATACATATGATGGAACATTATGCATCTGTAAGACAGAATAAATTCAAGAAGCAGGTAGCAACGTGGATGAACATTGAGGACCTTATGCTGAGTGAAATTAGCCAGAAACAAAAGGACAAATACTGGATGGTCTCAGTAATATGAACTAATATTAATGAGTAAACTTTGAGAGTTGAAGTTAAAAACAGGTTATCAGGAGATAAAAGTAGGGTAGAGGTTGAGCATTTGGTGCTGAAGAAATACAAATTGTGCAACAGGACTGATTGTAAAAATTCAGAAATGGATAACATAATACTACCTGGTGGTAGTACAATAATATAAATACAATGAATAAAGCTGAATGTGAGTATGATTGAGGGAGAAGGGGTGGCAGCAAGTATGAAACCTGAAGGGAAGAGAAAATAAAGACTGAGACAGTATAACCTACAATGTCTAGAGTGGACAATGATGGTGATTAAATGTACAAATATAAAAACGTTTTTATATGAGGAAGAACAAATGAATGTCAACATTGCAAGGTGTTGAAAATAGATGGTATATAGGAAAAAGCACAATCAATGCACACTAAGGTCTACAGCCACAGTAACACTGTAATATGCTTCCACTGAATGTAACAAAGGCATTATGCCAAAGCTAAATGTCAACAGGCAGGGGCATGGGGAAGGAGTATGGATGCTTTTTGGAAGAAAAGGAAATGTCTTCATATAGGTTATGGTGGCAAAGCCATGTCTATTTACTTAGGTTGGATTGTTTTATTCACATATGATATGTGAATAAAACTGTTTAAAAATAAACAGTGAGAAACAAATGCTAGAGAAAATGTGGAGAAAGAGATGTACCTGTTCACTGTCAGTAGGAAACCGAAAGGTACAGCCCCTTGGAGGACAGTGTGGTGGTTCCAGAGGTAACTATAGGTAGGATTGCCATATGATCCTGCAACCCCATTGCTCAGTATATACCTGGAGGAATTGAGTGTGGGGACACGAATGGATGTTTGCACTCCGGTGTTTATGTCAGCAGTGTTCCCAATCCACAACTAATGGAGGTGGCCTAAGGGTACAATGACTGAAGGAAGGAAGGGGAAACTGTGGTTTATACATTCAATGGACTGAACAGCTGCAAGAAGGAATGAAGTTGCGAGGCATGCAAGTAGGTGTATGAAACTTAAGGACTGTATGTTGAATGAAATGTCAGAAACAAAAAGACAAATATTATCAATCCTCAAAAATATGGACTGACTCAGTGAATTGAAGTCAAAAGCATGGCTTATCAGGTTGGGGTCTATTGTAAAGGGTCCTAGTTGTAAGCTCTTACAGCAGTCAGTAACTTGTAACTGTTATTTCTAAATTCTGAGATATTGAGCTGTTTGTATAGAACCTGGTCGTTTCTAAAAACTTTGGGTATTTATGTGATATCTGAGATTCCGAGTCAAAGCTCTGAAGTCATGAAAGTCAACAGTACCCCATACAGAAATCTTTTAAAAAGCTGAAAAAGTGAAAAGACTTTGACTAGAGATACGAATGAAGCTGAACTGGATAAGACTAAGGTGAATCAGAATACTGGGTAAAGGATGATATTGTCCATATTTTAAAACGTCAACTTCTGTGTGAGACTAAAGGGAGAGATGCTTATTTGGTGCAAAGAGAGATGCTTATTTGGTGCAAAATTTATATTTTTGGTAGCACATTACCTAATTTAACTTGTATGGTCAGTTTAGTTGAACACCATAAGTACATGGAATCCTAAATAGAGTAATCCCAGAGTAATTTAGGCAGTGAATAAAGAAGGATTTGAAAATCCCCTTAGGGGACTGGGAATAAAGGAGGAAGTATTCAACTTCCCCATCTGGAGAATTCCTGATATTCTGGTAAGCAGGGGTTACAACCAAATAATTAAGCTGAGCCCTCGATCTTGGGGTTCATCCCTATGAAGCTTATTCCTGCAAAGGACAGGCTAAACCAACTTATAATTATGCCTAAGAGTCACCCTCAAAGAACCTCATTTATTGCTCAGATGGGGCCTCTCTCTCTAAATCAACTCAGCAGGTGAATTCACTGCCCTATTCCCTATGTTGACATGACTCCCAGCCATGTAAATCTCCCTAGTAGTGTGGACCAGAACTCCCAGGATGAGCTGGGACCCATCACCATGGGATTGAGAAAGTCTTTTTGACCAAAAGGGGAAAGAGAGAAATGAGACAAAATAAAGTTTCAGTGGCTGAGAGATTTCAAACAGAGTCGGGAGGTTATCCTGGAGGTTATTCTTATGCATTATATAGATAATCCTTTTTAGTTTATGGTGTATTGGAGTGGCTGGAGGGAAGTATCTGAAACTATAGAGCTGTGTTCCAGTAGCCTCGATGCTTGAAGACTATTGTATAACTATATTTCTTTTACAATGTGACTGCGTGATTGTGAAAACCTTGTGTTTGATGCTTCTTTAATCCAGAGTATGGACAGATGAGTAAAACAATATGGATAAAAAATAAATAAATGATGGGGGATAAGGGGTAAAATAAATTGGGCAGATTGAAATACTAGTGGTCAATGAGAGGGAGGGTAAGGGGTATGGATGTATGAGTTCTTTTTTTCTTTGTATATCTTTTTTCTGGAATGATGTAGATGTTCTAAAAATGATCATGATGATGAATACACAACTATGTGATGATATTGTAAGCCAATGATTGCACATCATGTATGGACTGTATGTGTCTGAAGATTTGTCAATAAAAATATTTTTTAAAAAAAAGAATGAAATGCAAAAAAATAAAAGCAGAAAAGAGAAATAGAAAGGGATGTGAGAAAGATTAGAATTATAAGAAGATAGAGGCCCAGGTGAGAAGGAAAGTGGATGGTCTACAGGAGCACAGAGCAGCCCCAGCTGACAGCCAGCAAGGAAACAGCGACCTCAGTCCTGTCAACACAAGGTCACTGAATTCTGCCAGAGCCACATGAGCCTGGATCAGGATTCCAAGCCTACAGATGACAGCCTGGCTTCCACCTTGCGAAACCCTAAACAGAGAACCCAGTTGATCTGTGCTGGATGTTGACCCCAAGAACCGTGAAAAAATTAATGCATTGCTTTAAGCCCCTACTTTTGTGGAAATGTATTATGCAGTAATAGAAAACTGACACATCCCTTAAGGTTTTGAAATTTAAAGCACTTGGGCTTTTGAATACAAACATCTCCAGACCTTGATAAACAACACACATAACAAAACAAAATTTTAAAAATACAAAAAAAAAAAAATGTCCACAAATTCTTCGCTATTCCACCCTTCAGAAGGTGAGTGGGGACTGGATCTAATGACTTTCTTCTAAAGCCTTTGCAGAGACTCCAGGTCTAAGCAGAGTAAAAAGGGATTTCACATGGGTTTCAGAAGCCAAGAGAGGTAAGGAGAATATCCGCCTAGGAGAGTTGCCCACTACAGGGTCTTGGTGCATGAGCAAGTGATGAGGGCTTCCTTGTGGGAGGAATGTCAGAGCATGGAGAGCGCGAGGTAGTGACCATGCAGAAGGGAGCCCAAGGTGAGAAGTCTGAGGCCAATCAAGGTAAAGAGCATGTCCACAAAGGGTGGGGCAGCAGCAGCCTGGAAAAGTCAGAGTTAGCTTGGCATGGGGGGTGTCCATGGGAGGTGTGGCATGGTGGTAGAGATAAGCAAATGGATATATGTGAGGAGTGGATCAAATACATACATATATTAAGGATATTGGAAGCCAGGTTTCTCACTATCAGACCAGGGAATTCTGAACATGGAAAGGGGTGAAGTGGAATAATACCTGGTAGGGTTGAAATGTGAATTCATTTCACTCATTTCACATATGTGTATGTGAATGTGTGTAGACATATACATTTACATATCCCAAAAGCCTTACTGCAGTTTAAAGCTTTGATAAGTTTAAAAGTATAAGAGATACATGCATACAAAAAAGAGAATTCCTGATAAAAACTTTCAGCAAACTAGGAAGATAAGGGAACTTATTCCACCTGTTAAAAGGCATCTATGAAAAAATCTACTGCTCACCTTACGCTTAGTATGAAGAGCTGAATGCTTTCTAGGATGCTCATGCACACCACTTCTACTCCACATCGTCCTGGAGGCTCCAGGCAGGGCTGTAAGGCAATAAAAAGAAAGCGATAGCATCCAGATTGAAAGCAGAGGTGTAAATTTCTCTTTATTTGCAGATAACATGATCAACCAAAGGATTCTACAAAAAGCTACTGAAACTGATGAAAGAGTTTAACAAGGTGTGGGATACAAGCTCAATATGCAAAATAATTTTATTTCTATATATTAACAACAAACAAATGGAAATTGAAATTTGAAAGCAATACCATATAAAATGGTGCCAAAAAGTATTCAAAACTTAGTGATCAATCTGTTAAAAGACATGAAAGACCCGTTATAGGGAAAACTACAAAACATTACTGAGAGAAATTAAAGAAGACTTTAAAAGATAGTGATTTTTGTTTTCCATAGTCAAAAGACTCAATATCATTAAGATGCCAGTTCTCCCCAAACTGACCAATGCATTCCCCATCAAAATCCCAGCTGACTTTTTTGTAGAAATTGAAAGCAGAATGCAAAGTATTTAGATTAGCCAAAACAACTTAGAAAATAAAGAACAACGCTGAAGGTTAACTTCCTCATTTCATGCCCAATTTTAAAGCTATAATAATCAAGACAGTGTGGTAATGGTTTAAATACAAATCCATAGAGTGATGGAATAGAATAGAGAGTCCAGAATAGACCCAAACACATATGGACAACTGATTTTCTACAAAGAAGCAAAGGCAATTAAGTGGAAAAAGAATAGCCTGTTCAACTAATGGTGCTGAAACAATTGGATATTATCTTAAAAAGCACAACTTCAGCCCATACCCTCTACCATGTACAAAAATTAGCTCAAAATATTAAAACCTAAAACTATACAAATTTCTAGGAAAAAAAGTCTCTGCTAATCTGGATTAAACAAAATATGGACTTCCGCAAAATAAAAAAACTTCTGCTTTTCAAAAGACACTGCTAATAAATATCAGGCCATAGACTAGAAGAAATCTTGCCAAAGCATATATCTGATAAAGGACTTGTATCCAGAATACATAAAGAACTCTCAAAACATGAATGACCCAATATAAAAATGGGCAAAAGATTTAAAAACTCTTTCGCCAAAGAAGAGAAAAGGTTGACAAATCAGTGCATGAAAAGATGCTCAATGCCATTAGTTATTAGGGAAATACAAGTCAAACTATAAAGGGATTCCACTTCACACCTGCTAGAATAGCAGCATTTAAAGAGACTGACCCAGTGTCATTGAGAATGCGGAGGAACTGGAATTCTCAAGCACCGCTAGTGGGAATGTAAATGGTGTGACCACTTTGGAAAACAATTTGACAGTTCCTTAAAAGGTTAAACTAAGTGATCCAGCCATTACACTCCGAGGAATTTCCCATGAAAATTAAAGCATATTCCACACAATGTTTTGCATAAGAATATTCTGTGAAACTCTGAACTTATAATAGCCAAATACTGGAAAAAACCCAAGTATCTATCCTCAGGTGAGTGTATAAATAAACTGATAAGCAATGAATGCTACTCTACAATAAAAGGGAATGAACTATTAATACACACTAAGACATGGATAAATCTTAAACTAATTATGCTACATGAAAGAAGCCAGATTTTTAAAAATGTGTATATACTATATGCTTTCTTTTATATAAAAATATTGGAAATGCAAACTAATATATATTATCAGGAAAAAAGATCAGTAGGTTGCCTGGAGCTCAGGAAGGAGGTTTGAGAGAGGCATTACAAGGAACTTTTGAGGATGATGGATATGTTTGTTATTTTGATTGTGGGCATGTTTTCTGAGCATGTGAATAGGTCAAAATTTATCAAATTGTACATTTTAATATATTGAGTTTAGTGACTGTATTGTGCTATACGTCATTCTAGCCGACATTAAAATTTTATAAAATTTTCATCAGCTGCTCCTCAGTGACATAAAAGATCACATTTACAAATCTAGCCTCGACATTGTCTAAAGAATGAGTTGTTTTAGATTCTCACTGGTTTTTGTTTTCTTTTTTATTGAGACCGATTTCACATACCACAAAATTCATCCTTTTAAAATTTACAATTCAGTGGTTTTCATTATATTCACAAGATTGTGGGAAACCATAATCAACATCTAATTCCAGAATATTTTCACCACTAAAAAAAGAAACCCTCTGCCCATTTTTACCTCCCCTTAGCCTTGGCAACTACTAATCTACTTTATGTCTCCATAGATCTGCCTATTCTGAACATTTCTTATAAATGGAATTAGAAAATGTGGCCTTTTATGTCTGGCTGCCTTCAAGGTTTATCCACTTTGTACCATGTATCAGAACTTCATTCTTTTTTTATGGCTAAAATGTATCACATTGTGTGCAAATAACACAGTTTCTTTATCCATTTTTTCGCTGATGGACATTTGGATTGTTCATACCTTTCAGCTATTATGAATAATACTGCTATAAACTTTCATGTTCAAGTTTTTGTGTGAACATGTTTTCAGTTTTCTTAGGTATATACCAAAGAGTGGGACTATTGGGTCATATGGTGACATATGGTTAACATTTTGAAGACCTGCAAAAACTGTTTTCCAAAGAGACAGCACTATTTTACAATTCCATCAGCAATTCATGAGAGTACCAGTTTTTCTACCAAATCCTCACCAATGCTTGTTACTGTCATCTATAAAACTGTCACAAACAAAAATTAAAGTTTTTGACTCTAAATCACTGAGAAAGTATAACAGAAGTATAAATAACTAAAAACTTTCCAATGATTTTTTTTGGTGACTTTGTAGCATTTGTACTTCTGAAGTTATTAAAATCTAAAACTGTACTCAGACGTCTGAGACACCTGTCCACACTCACATATCCTCCCCAGCTCTGCCCACTGAAAGGACTTAGGAAGAGTAATGCTCCAGGAGCAATGAGGCACCTGGCACCCAGGTCTTAGTTTCTAGTTATTATTCTTCACTAAAAGAAACCAGGGCTCTTTGGAGAAATGGCTGATTCCAGGGAGTAGGCGTGAAATTTTCCAGATGGGCCAGGAACATTGCTCTGCAAAAAAATAAGGGAGTGCTCAAAGAACAATGGGGACATGTCAACACACACACACATGCGTGCGCACGCACACACACACACACAGCCTGAAGAGGCTCCCAGTGATTAAAATGAATAATGGTAGTAATGGATTATAACCCATAGAATGAAATAGGAAACCATGAATCCACACTAATGTAAATAAATGAATGAATAAATAGAACTTGAGGAGTATTTATATAGCGTTAAATACCTCCCAAGAAATTACTTATGTATTGCAAGGGGAAAACAGAACAGCTTTATAGTTGGAGAAGCCTGACAGATACTGCCTAAATCAGAGAAAACATCACATGTAATGGAATGAACTGAAAATATGTACCACCTTATACTATGTGCTGAAAAGATTACAGCATCACTTCTATGCTAGCCTGCCAAAGATTCATAACCTGAGATAAAATCCTGAAGAAAGATCAGGCAAATGCAGATTGAAGAACAATCTACTAAATAACTGGCCTATAACCTCTCAAAATGTCAAGGTCACAAAAGTCCATGAAAGACCCAATAACTATTCCAGGGTAAAGGAGAAGAAAATGACAGGGAAAAGACAAAATTTAATATAGGATTCTGAGCTGGATCCTTCTGCCACAAAGAATGTTATTAGACAAATGGCAAAATTTGAATGGCATCTGAAACTTATATAGTGGTGACACATCAATGCTAATTTTTTTATTTCTGTACCCTTGCATACAGGACATACACACCAAAGTATCTGCAGGTGAGGGAACATCATGTCACAACTTATCCTCAAATGGCTCAGGAGGAAAAAATCATTGGCATTTGGCGCGCAACTTTTTTGTAAGTGTGAGAATATTTCAAACTCAAAAAGAGAAGGAAATGAAGAAGTGAATGGAATGGCTAAGAAGTTTTTGAAAGGAACTTCAATGAGTGGAATAACCTGCTTTGCGAAATACTAAAGTATATTGTACATCTACAAATGTGATAAGCGTGCAAGAACCAACAGGCACATCAGGAGAACAAAATAGGTAGCCCTGCTGTGAATCTTTGTTTATGAACAAACTGCAACTACCCAAATTGCAACAATCAGGGAGTGATTTATAAATTATAACACATTCATATATTTGAATATTGTGTCACAATTAAACATCATATTTTTAAACATTTTAAATGACATGCACATAACATAATGTTAAGTGAAGGAAGAGTGTAAATAATCTGTGGGGCACGTGAGGGGCTCCTGGAGTGCTGGCAATGTTTTATTGTTTGACCTCAGTGGTAATTCTATGGTCTTTTACTTTATTTTAAAAGTGGTTTTTTTTGTACTTTCTTACTATGTGTTAGAATAAAAGATTTTTCAAGGACAGAAGGGGCCCTTTATCACACTAGACTGTATTTTAGACATGGAGATGGTAAGTAGATGAGATTTTATCACCCTCTTATACAGATGAGGAATCAAGTTTCAAAAAGGCTAAATCATTGCTTTCCAGGGCTGATGGGTGGCAAAGCCAGGATGCATTTCCACCCATGCTCCCTGCCACAGCACCACCCTGCGTTCCCAGCTTGGGGATGGGAGAGCCAACGACCCCCACCACAGTAACCATGACCTTGAGCCCCAAAAGTGCTGGGCACTCCACACATTCCACCTCATCTCACCCTCACCGCCACCGCCACCTGCAGAGCTGGTGTCTCTACTCCAACTCACAATTAGGAGGAAAGGAGCACACAGTGGATAAAGATGCTGGTCAGTGCATTCATTAAATAAGCTTAGAGAGCGCTCTGCCACAGGCCAGGCACTGGAAGATACCAAGACACAACTACCCTCCTCATTACTATTCAATGAACTCCAAATCTATGCTGTTCCATCCAGGCCTGTTGCAATTCTCCCACACGTGTGCCAATTGATAGTTCCTAAATACAGTCCAAAGACAGGCACTTTTCCTGGTAGTAGCCAAGTTACCTCCCCCAACATTCTCCTGGACCCTAAATTAACCAACGAATGAATAAACAAAACACCCCAGCAGTGATGATCGGTTAACTTACCTGAGTCAAGTTCAAAACTTTCCTCTGTATTTACCTGTTATTTTAATACTGTACCTAGGGACAACAGACAACTAAAGAAAAGAAGACACCCTGCTGATAATAGCCTCTTTCCTATTTGTGAAGTGCCTTTCTTGGAGGTTCCTGGTGTGCTTTGTCATTGTTAACTCATTCTTCCTTCTGGTACCCTTGGAGACAGGAAGCGTCCAGATAAAGAAGCTGGAGTCCCCTGAGGTTCAATGCCTTTTAGGGGTCATGTAGCTCCAGGCCGTGGGGGTGCTGGGAATGGGATGAGGGTTAGGACTCCCTGCCTGGGTCACTGACTCCCAACTGGAGCCTCCTTCTTAACAGATAATTTTATATGTTAAATCTCTTTTGGAGTCTTGTCCTTATAGAAGGAATATGATAGGACTGCTGAGAAAAACATATATTTTTCCTCTCCTGTATATTAGTACAGGGTACATTTGTAAAAGGAAGTTTAGGACAAGTAGTCATTATCTATCATAGTTTCAGATTCATCCAACTTGGAAATTAAAATTTAGTCTACATGGCCCTTCCAGTGCTGAGTCCACGACAATTCTGTTCTGTCAGGAGGGGACACAGATATCCCTATCTGGGATGTAAGCAAATGCATTCCAAAAAAAGAATGAACTAAATTTGGGGTTGACAAGCCCCTCACAGAAATGTACTGCTCATTGTCAGGTGTTCTCCCTCTACTGTCATGATGAAGACTCTGCCAACTGGCCTTTTTTTTTAAGTTTGGCAAAATAGAAACATGGAGATTAGCTGATTTTTCAAATAACCAAGATGAGGTGCCAAGAATCCCTGTTCTAGTTTTAAGTCCCTTAAACAAAATTGCCAACATCTCCTCGTTTAAGTTTTTAGATAAATGGAAATACTATGGACTGACATGTGGACACTCTAAATTTATCACTCAACATTCACCTTTTGACTTCTAGGTATTGGGAACTATTCTGGCCACTGGAAATACAGCAATAAAACAAAGAGGCCTTGCTCTCTTGGGGTTCACATCCATCAACATTCAATTTAATATGATTGCTAGGGTAGGGAGAGAGAGCTAGAAAAACTATGTCTTCAACTAACTCTTACCTGGAAAAGGAACGCTTGAAAATGTTCTTGTCCAAGGACAAGCTAAGATGGAACAGGGAAGGGTTTCACTGAGTCTCTAAGAAGCTAAGCTTCTCTTTACGTGTCAGAGTCTTACAAATCACCAGACTGAGAATAAAGTGGGTTATATTGCCCTTCCTGTCCTATCAGTGTCCTTGGAATGAAATGGGAAAATATGCCAAATTTCAGGAGGGTAGGAGAGAGGGAATGAATGTGATTATCATAAAGCTTTTCTGGGCTTCCCTGAGAAGTTGTCAATATATGACCCTTTCCCATAGGAAGTGAAATTCCCTGGGGAAGTGGTAGAAGCCCCAGCGGGTGGAGAAATGGAACCAAGTTCTTAAAAGGGAAGATCCCTTCTGCAGAAAGACTGTGCATTCACGAAGTGCCTTCTGGACCCGTTTTTGCCTCTGAAATACTTGCCTGATATCACAGCTCATCTGCGTCTCCTCAGGGAATGTGCAAAGCTGTTGGAATAGTATGCCTGGGAAAGTTTACAGAGACTCCAAACATACCTACCACTGTGTGTTTCCAATTTGTGGTTCTGCCAGCTGCATGGAAGAGTTAAAATCCTGTTGAAAAGCTTACTGGAGAAATGGCCTCTAACTCTGGAGGAAGGCTTTTGCAGGATTTTCCTCTTAGTGGGACATTGTGCTGATTGTTGAGGAATGAACACTCAGCTAGAAAGTACGGAAGAAGTTTAGGCATTCTTATGTATACTATGGGAGTTTTGCCTTAAAAGGTTTAAATAAAGACTGCTCTGAAATATAAATAACTATAGATAGGGCTGATTTCAGCCTCTGTCAGGCATCAGGAAAAACCTTTGTCTGTGCTTTCATTTCAAAGGCATAATGTGATCGGTATTTCAGCCACTTCTATCCCTAAGGTAAAGTACTTTGAATCTCTGCTTTCTCCAAATTTTCCATTACTGACTCTGTCCCATTTAAAAATATTATAGCTTCCTGTCTGTGACCCTGCTTTATACATTATAGCTTTTAAAAATAAGTTTTCCAAACCCAAGTTAATAATATGAACATTGGATAGAATGACAGGCATGAGCAGACCCTCACATATTTGCTTGAATGGATGGATGGATGAATGGATGAATGGATGGATGAATAAATGAATATGTTCTATAACTATAAATACACAATCTCATCTTCCTGGAGGTTTATTCAGCATTAAGTCAGTGTATTCTATTTAATTGTTCTATTATCATGTATTCTGTTTGTTCAAGCCAAAAAATGTGGGGATTGAGGGGTAGATTAATGCTACATTATAGTTACAGATATTCTACTCATTTATTCACAGAAATAGTCCTTCTTCATGGAAATAGCTAAGATTAACATTTATCAATAAAAGTAGAGAACTCTTCTAGAATAAAATTTTTTAAATGAACCAATTCAAGGTGCAATACCTTAACAATTTTTTACTCTTATTAATCATAGCTTAATTTTACTCCGACCCCCAGACCTTCACTCAAAATCTCGCTCCACTTCAATCCTCTCTTGGAGACAACTTCTTCTTCACTCTAGTACCAAACTTTGGGCCAACTTAGCTTCAGTAATTTTGCAGCTTCTTTCAGTAATAAGCTGAGAATTTCATCTCAAACACGATCAATTCCTGTACTAGCTTCTTTCAGTCTGCCCCTAAAGCAATTCCACCCCAAGCTGTGCTTTCCTTTGCTCAACTCTCTTCTCTCCTTTCCACAGGGCAGAAAGAAGAGGGAAATACAGAATGGTCTATCTTTAGGTATGACACCTGCCTCTTTCTCCACTTCGTGGCTTCCAGACTTCCATCACCAATGGGTAGGTTCTCTCCAGTGGGATGTATATCGTAGAGGGAAGGGAGTCTTCAGTCTTCTCCTCCTCCATGCTCCTCCTTCCTAGCTCCTTCCACAAGGAATGAAGACTAGGACACACACTAGATCACATATACTAGGGGGCAGGGTCACAGTGCCTTCAAAAACACACAGGAGGTGGTTCTCTGTCTTCATCTTCCTCCTGCAGGCCACGTGAATGTTTTCTTCTCAGAGCAATCCCCTATATTGTTTCACCTCCTCCACACCTATAATGGTGTTAAAACAGGCCAGGTATTGATCTGAGCATCCACACTTCTCTCTGGCTATCTCCTTTCTCAAAGTTCTGCCTGAGTGGGTTGGTGCCAAGATTTAGACTCAGAGTGAAAATAGGAAGCCACTCTTAGACCATAAGTCTAAACTACATGCTTCAAATAGGCTTTTACCAGAAAGCCAGATATTGTCTTGTACTAGGGCATGTGCTGCTGTAGAACAGGGGGCTTCTCATTCTCTGAGTATCTATTATCTATGCTGCTTAAAAGAAGCAAAGACATCATGAATCAAAACTATTTATTAATAAATGGATTGCTAATAAAATGAATCCCCGATCAAACATCCCTCCTTTTAAAGCATTAGCATCTATACCCACCAATAGTGTAGCAGATAATAAAATTCAAATGCAGTAGATACTTATCTTAAAGTGAAGTTGCCAATACTGCAAAAAATGTAGGATTTGTGAAGCTGATAAAAGTGATATTGCAGACCTGCTTGAAACATATGTCAAGCCATTAACAAATGAGAATCTATTATAATTTGAAGAATTAACAATTGAAGAAGAGAAATTCACAAGGATGATGACACGTGTGGTAAATTGAATTATGTACCCCAACATAGACATGTTCATAATCTTAATCTGCATTTCTGTGACTGTGAACTCATTATAAATAAGTCCTCTTGAAGATGCTATTATTAGTTAAGGTGTGGCCAACTGAAGAAGGGTGGGTTTTAATCTGCTTTAATGGAGGCCTTAAAAAGAGAACCCAGACGTCACAGCAACCATAAAGGAGAGATATCACCATGTGATGGGAGACAGAAATATAAGTCAAGGGGTTCCAAAGATTGCCAACAGGAACAGCAGAATGCTATAGTCCTCAAGGAGAAAACAAGCCTCACTGAAATCTCTATTTTTTACTTCTAGCCACAAAATCCAGAACCAATAAATTCCCATTGTTTAAGTTCACCATTGTGTGGTATTTCTGATAACAGCTCATGCAAAGTAAAACAACACAATAGATGTTTTAAAAGAAAGATTTCAATATCAAAGGATTAATCGAGGATTTGAGAAAAATTAAATAAAGACCTTGAATAGTTTTGCAAAAATAGCCCCTTTCACAATTGCATGGTTAAGTGTGACCTAAAAGATATTTTATCCTGCTATTATAAAATTTTATTTTAAGATACTAAGCCTCCTGTTTGGCCTGTCTATTGCTGCACAAGTAGTACCTCTAAATTTAATTATTTAATTAAAAATTTAATTATCAGGGGGTGCAAGGGTAGTTCAGCGGTAGAATTCTTACCTGCCATGTGGGAGACCTGGGTTCAATTCCCAGCCCATGCACTTCCCAAAAACAAAACAAAAACAAGCAAAACAAACAAATGACAAGCCAAACCAAAAAGAAATAAATAAATAAAACAAAAATTCAACAAATGGCGCTGCAGTAAGGGGCTACTCACATGGAAAAAGAATGAAATGTGACCCCCACTATACAACAAAGTAAAAACAAACAAAAAACAAACAAACAAGAAAAAAACATCGATTTATTATTTCTGACAATTCTTTAGGTTGACCTTGTAGTTCTTTGTATTACATGCTGTTGGCCGAGGCATTAGAATAACAATGGAAATTGGTGTTGACCATCAGCTGGGAGCCCACTTGTGAGTGTTTGCTGAAGCCTCAGTACTCCTCCACATGGCTGCTTGGCTTCCTGGTAGCTTGATGCTAGGTTTCATGTAATATTCTGAGAGGACAAGCCCCAATGTGCAAGTGCTGATCAAGCCTCCAGTTCATCACACTTACTAATGTCCCACTGCCCAAAAGTAGTCACATAGCCAAGCCTGGAGACAATGTTGGAGAGGCTACACAAGAGCATGAACACCAGGAGGTGAGGTTCATTGAGTGTCACCAAAGTGCCATCTACCACAAAGCACCCTCTGGCTCCTAATGGGGCATGTCCTTCCCACACAAAAAATACTTATCTCTTCCCCACCCTTTCAAGACCCCCATGGTCTCATCCTATTATGGCATGAGATCCAGAATCTCATCATCCAGTCAGGTCCAGATACAGAAGAGGTTTCTTGGGTATAGCTTCCCTTGACCTTAAAAACTATCAACTAGAGAGTTAAGTTTTCTAGCCCTCATAAACCCAATATACAATGATGAGGCAGGAAAACCGGAATAGACATTCCTATTCAAAAAGGATGAAAATAAGAAGCACACAGACATTAGTGGTCCTTAGTAATTTTGAAATCTGGCCAGGCATATGTTGCCAGTTTCTTGAGTAGGGCACAGTGCTGCTCCCAGAAAGTGATTCTCCATGGCTTTTATCTCTACCTGATATGGTCTGAATTTCATTCTCTGAAAAAGCTTTCTTTTTCCAAGAGAAATGACCCAGGTTTATAGCTGAGTTTCTTTATCAAGTTGTTTTTACCCCATTGGAATTTGAGGAACCTGAGGCCTTTTTCTTTTCTCATTTTGAACAGCTTTATAGTCTTAGTTCAAGCTGATAAAAGTTTTTTAAATTTTTGTCATTTTCTATGTATCAAATTGTAGTCCATTTCATTAGACAACACCACACCCACAAATCTTTTCCTGACAGTCTCTCTGTTTGGGGCTACAAATCAAGTTATTATGTGATAATACTTTTTAAAGTCTTAGAAGTCTTTTTGTCAAGCTGGCAGGGTCTTTGAGATACTTCAACTTTTATGAGAGCTTAGACCCTGAAGTTATATTTTATTGCCAGCATCCTTGAATTTAATCTTCAAACTCAGACCACTTCTTCAACTTTTATGAGAGCTTAGACTCTGAAGCTATACTTTATTGCCAGCATCCTTGAATTTAATCTTCAAACTCAGGCCAATGCTTAGTTTGAAAAACTTTTTCCTAGAGAGACTGGGGATGAAGAAAAATTTATAAGCAAACCTGCAAGTTCTAGCTCCTTTAAACTTTTTCTAAATTTTGCTTACAATTTGAATAGTTCCTTTTTTAGCGTTCATGTTCTTCCCATACTTTAACACAGGCAGCTAAAAGAAAGCAGATGACACTTTCAACATTCTGCCTATCTCTTTAACCAGATCCACAAGTTTACTAGGTACCCTGCTCAATTCCCATGTACCACATGCAACAATTTTCCTGGTTTTTCTTCCAATAAATATATAACTCAGTTACACCTTTCTCCAGCTTCTGATAGGAATTTCCTCACTGGCCTTCCAGCCTCTACTTACAATCTCTTTGCCTCTACTCCACTCTACTATGAGATTTTGGTCTCAACTTTAAATGGATTCCATTTGAGTGGCCTTTTCTAGTATCAGTCATCCCCAGATATAACGATGTCCTGTATTTTGTTTCTCATTTGGTTTCCATGCCTTGAGCCTCACTCTTCTGGTCAAGTACCCTTTGCAGAGAAGGTGAGAGCCACAAAAACAAAATTTGGACATAACACCATCAAAATAATACCAAAACATCAACCCTCATTATTTTTACTTTACTCTTAGAGAAAAATTAAATAGTCACCATTCCACCAGCTTTCTATGTAGGTTCTAACTAGGTGTGGTTTAAAATGATATACCACGCTACTTTTCTAGCCATACTTCAGTAACCTACAGTTTTCACAAACTGTTTCAGTATGAGGATTATATAGAAGTTAGTTTCTGAAATGTCTATAGTTCTTATGTAGAGCATTTTAAACAAAGGTGTAGTTTTTAAGTATAGGTTTAATTTTATTCCCTGTTACATGTTTGGGTTTAAATGAAACTTCAAAAATAAGAATTTTTCATGTTTTATAACTCTGTACAGCCTACACTAGCAGTGACTACTCACAGTGTGTCCTCTTCATGTAGTCATAGAAAAATCTGGTGTCTGAATTTACTGAAAGTTAAGAAACATTTTACATTTTTATCTTATTCTTGATGAAACTACACTTATAATCTTTTTAAAAAGATTGAAAATCCAGCCAAGAAGTATATATGCTGACCATTTTGCTTTACTCCAAAGAGATTCTCAGTTTAATCTTATAATAGTCAATGTAACACAAGCTAATTTTTTTTACCCCAGCTTGAGTCTGAGAGATACAATAATGGAAACTCTCTAATCAAAATGCTTCCAAAGAGCCAGTGATTTCAACACTGCTGTTTGAGACCCCCAAGTGTGTTGTTACCTGCTCTTTCATTTTCCACACTTCAACAAATCTATCATTTTACCAGACCTGAGCTTTTCTCTCTTTTCACAGATCTTCATAAGCAATTAAGCAAAGGATGCCCTCCTGATGGTTTTGTCATCTTACCTTTGGTTTCCATGGCAATCTCAGTAATTTTTAAAGGACCTACAAATGCTGCTTGAGTATTAGCTCTGCTTCTGTCAGACTTGAAAACAAAGCTGCTGAAGGACAATGCAATGGTCTACCAGCAAGCTGGAAGGTAAGTCTTCGTTGGGGATGAGCTTGGGAGAAGGGCCAGTATCCACTCATGTGTGAATCTCAGTAGCAACCTCACTGCTAACAAACACTTCCCAGAAGTTGAAACACCCCTCAGTAGGTGATCCATAATATATCAGATGCTTTCAACAAAGAATACTGTCTTATTTTAAAGAATCTAATGAGAATGAGATGCAATAACTTCCTTCAGAAATGGTTCCCATTTGTGTTTTATCAGGACGTTTTTTATATCCTATAACAAGAGGCAATCTTCTCCTTAGTCCCCTTTCTCTGTGACCTCTCACTGCATTAAGACATGAATCACTAATTCATTAATAGCTATCATGTATTGGGCAACCACCACATGTCCATATTATATATCAATAATCTTCTAGGTACTTTATGTACTAAACTCATTTAATCACTCTGACCTTACAAGGTAAGTTTTATTAGTGCCATTTGATTGATAAAAAACTAAAGCTGGCTTTATCAAGGCAGAGTTCTCGCCTGCCAAGCCAGAGACCCGGGTTCGATTCCTGGTGCCTGCCCATGCAAAAAAAAAAACAAAAAAACAAAACTAAAGCAATAAGTCAAAGAGGTGATATTAACTGGTCTAACATCTCATGGTCACATAACTAGTAAATGCTGGAGCCAGAATTTCAATCCCATATGCAATTTTCTCAATTAAGATGGTTGATACTCCTCTTGTTCTCTTGGAGGACATTATTATTCTTTAGTAGATTGTTTAACACATGTTTGACCAGAGTCCTGGGCTTACAGTGTCCAGGCTGACATAATGATAGGTCACAATGTCAATGCATCAGTGGCATAGATGAAAACAGAATTTAGTGTAGATATTAGACTACCCAAATGCTTCAACAAACTCATTTGGATTTTAAGCTTGTTTATTCTTTTTATATCATGAGAACTACCCAATTCTCAGTTCATTAGAATACCCAGATGAGCCCAAACCAAAATCCAGGGATTTCAGTGAATTGTCATTGTCACATTTCACAATTAAAAAATGGATGTTGGGATGAATTTGAATAGCTAGTACCACAGCCCCATTAACTAAATAACTGGTTGGGTTGGACTCTTAGAGGATGAATTCATGGCTTACAAATTTACACACATAGGAAATAGAAGGACTACAGTGACACATCCAAATAAAACTGTCTCTCTATCTAATAGTCACAGCCACCAAATCCAAGAGTCTGCTTCTTTGAAAGTACAGAATAATTCCAGATATTGCTGGACTATAAATGACATGAGGAGAAGAACCATGCTGTCTCTGTCCTAACATGCCATAACTCACTGCTAAGATGGCTGCCATACAACCAGCTCTCAACAGATATTTATTGAATCAATGAAAGCTCTAATAACATGTGGAGTTGTATATCGTTATGATATACAACTTATCATATACAACTGTCCTACAACTAAATAGGACATGCAGGTGTATGGTGGAGGGGGAATATGGTGCCTTGCGGTGAGCTGTTTGACACCACACCTCCACCCCCATAACCCCCAGCACCACCATAGATCTCCTCTCCAAGTTCCCAACTCCCATAACATTGCCCTGAGGAAAGCTGTTTTAACACTGCTCAGGAAGCAGTTTCATATTGTCCAGTTGGGTCAAAACCAGTAGAAATGGAATGAAATAACATAAAATCCATCTCTGGCATCATTTTTAGGATGCCCAACCTTACAGGTGGAGAGTTTCCTAGGTAAAAGTGACCTCTTCAAGTCATCGGTGCTTTTTTCTCCTCTTTTTGCTCTAGCATGTCTTTGGTTCTTTTTCTGCTAATTTTGCTAACTTCCTAAAAGCCAGACAAAAGAAATCCTCAACTTTTGCACAACTGAAAACGTGTTGCTCAGCAGTTACACAATAAGTATGTGAGACAAAAAAAAAAAAAATGGAAATCACATAATAAAAAATATAAGCCTCAACTTGACTCTGGAACAAATAGCAACATCTTTCAAAGATACTTTGCCAGACAAATATGCTAAGATCTCTCTCAAAAAATACTTATAAGAAAATGGAAGCCTAGATTGTAACTTTATAGCAGCCACATTTAGTCTGAAATTGTAAATGTATTTTTAGATTCTGAGACATTGGGCTATATGTGTATCAGCTGGTATTTCCCTGGAACTTTGAGTAATTCTATGACACATAAGAATCAGGAATGAAGTGCCACAACCCTGAAAGTTGGCGTAGCGATATACAATAACAGTTAAAGTAACTGAAAAAGAGATCAGGTCTCAATTAGAGTTTAAAACAAAGCCAACCTGGCTGGGTCTAAGGGAAATTAGAATACAGGGTAAAAGATGATAGTGTATCCACTCTAGATCTTCACCTACTGTATGAGACCAAAGGCAGAGAGGTTTATTAAGTCTAGAACCTAAATTTCCTGTTACACATAATCCAAATCAACCTGTCTGGATAACTCATTTAAACAACCCAAATTTCTAGAATCCAGAATGGGAACAAGGCTGTATAATTTGTATAATTCTGTGTATCTTAATGTAATACCTAAATATATCCCAGATTATGGTGGACTGATAATTCAAAAAGATTGGTAGAGTCCCGAGTGTCTAAAGGGAAATATAAATATATGTATGTGTGTGTGTGTGTGTGTGTGTGTGTGTGTGTGTGTGTAGAGAGAGAGAGAGAGAGAGAGAGAAACTATTAACTTTCCCATCTGGGAAAAAGCAGGTACCTCTCAACCATTGGGGACTCCCAAGAAAATACCAAGCCCTTGATTTTGAGGCTTGACCTTATGAAATACATTTTTTTGTGGTGAAGTTAAGACTACCTATAATGAGGCCTAAGAGTTGCTTCCAGGAAACCTCTTTTGTTTTTCAGATGTGGTCTCTCTCCCTCCCTCTCTCTCTCTCTCTCTCTCTCTCTCTCTCTCTCTCTCTCTCTCTCTCTCTAAGCCCCACTCTGCAAGGAAAATCATTACCCTTTACCCTACATGGGACATGACATCCAGAAATGAAAGTCTCCCTGACAACATTGGGGCATGACTCCCCAGAATGAATCTGGCCCTGGCACAGTGGAATCAACAACACCTTCTGGATCAAAAGAGGGAAAAGATGTGTAATAATGTAAGGCATCAGTATCTAAGAGAGATCAAATAGAGTCAAGAGGCTCTTCTGGAGGCTACTCTTATGCAAGTGTCAGTTGGATAGTGCTATTGCAATGGTTTGCTAAATCCCTGTTGACTCTTAAGAACACTTTAGGGGTGCAAGGGTTGTTCAGTGGTAGACTTCTTGCCTGCCACGCGGGAGATCCAAGTCTGATTCCCAGACCATGTACTTCCCAAAACAAACAAACAAACAAACAAATTTAACAAGTGATGCTGCAATAACAGGATACTCACATGGAAAAATAATGAAATGTGACCCCTGCCATATAGCATACAAAAAAAAATCCCTTTAGGGCTCAAACTGAGACTATAAAGGTTTCATGCACTGGGTTTGCCTTCCTGGAACATATGATTCTCAGAGGGCTCCAGGTCAGATAAATCCTGAAACTCAGAGGATCAGTCTCTCCAAGATTATCAATTAATTATCCGCCCTTATCCTTTAGTGTGGACACCCCTTCTCAACATGAAAAAGTCAGAAGGCATTGCCCAAAGATCCTTATATATTGGGAGAATGATGAAAGGAGAAGGAGGAGACATAACAGAGAAAATGGGATTTAACAGGAGTATGGCTGATGAATCACTATATTACTATTCCTTCTAGCCTCTAGTGTTTTGAAGCAGCTAGAAGGAAAAATCTGAGATGGTGGAGTGGTAGCCCACGACAAACTCTGGAATCTGCTCTGTAATAGATTCTTTTTCTTAATATATATATTTTAACCTTATTGAATAAGTAAGAATTCATTATATATAGATTGCAAGTCACTTTTGGTCTTGCTTAGAGACAGGTATTTATTTCAAGGCGAAATGCGAATACATAACCATACTGCAATTGAAATACATTTTTTGGTGAGTTGGTATGGGCACATCCTCCTTCAATACCAATTCAATTCAAAGCAGACTTTGCTGTTATCTCTACTTTCATCTGAAGAATCCATGATATCTAAAATAAGCCTGTAATAATCCTTCTAGAGGTTGCTTTATACTGCATTATGAATCACAGAAGACATTCAGTCAAAACCTCCATAAATGGGGCAGAAAAGATAAACCAGAGTTCAGAATTGGAATCAATTAATTTTTTCAAGCTAATTGGACACAATGGCAAAAGTATCAGCCAAAATTTAGAATAGCCTGCTCATCCATTAACATCAAAGCATGCAGTAGCCTCTGCAGACAACAGCTTTAGAGACAACCTTAAATTTGGCTTGAATACCAAGGATGCATTTTCAAAAGTGAAATGTACATTTATGTGCAATGACTAATGTAGTAGGCTAAATGGGAACCTCAGAAAGACATGTCCACATCCTAATCCCCAGAACCTGTGAATGTTACACTAATTGGAAAAGGGGTCTTTGCAGATGTAATTAAGTTAAGGAGCATGAATGAGAAAATTATCATGGATAATCTGGATGCATCCTAAATGCCATCACTAGGGTCCTTATAAGAAAGAGGCACCGAGAGATTACATATACAGAGGAAAAGGTAATGGAAAGACAGAGCAGGGAGAAATGAAGCCACAAACCAAGAATTCTTGGCAGCCATGAGAAGGTGGAAGAGACAAGGAACTGGTTCTCCCCAGAGCCTCCAGAGGGAATGTAATTCTGCAACACCTTGATTTTGTACTTCTGTTCTCCTGAATTGTGAGATGATACATTTCTCTCTCTTTTTTTAATATTGTGATAATTTGGGGGGCAGTTACAGGGATTTAATACAGATTTTGGTATCAGGAGGTGGAGTGCTGCTGTAGCAAATATTTACAAATGTGGAAAAATGGCTCTGGAATTGGATAAAGGGTAGGGGCTGGAATAATTTTGAGACAACTGATGAAAAATGTCTAAACTTCCTTGAAGAGACAGTTGGTAGAATTATAGACATTAGGGCAATTTTGGTGAGGGCTCATAAACAAATAAGGAGCATGTTATTGGAAAGTGGAGGAAAGGTGATTCTTGTTACATATTGGCAGAAAATTTGGCTGAATTGTTTCCTACAGCTGTGTAGACAGCAGAACTTAGAAGTGATGAACTTGGAGAATTAGATCAGGAGATCTTCAAACACACTGTTAAAAGTGTGGCTTGGTTTCTCCTTTCTACTTATAATAAAATGAGAAAGGAAAGAGACAAATTGAGAATGGAACTGAATTTTCGAAAAGGAATGAGCACTTGAAGACTTGAGAAATTCTGAGCCTATTCAGATTGCAAAATACATTAAAATTAGGAGATTCACTGTTAGGAAAGTGTGTTCTAGAGAGAAGGTCAAGGGTATGGCTGAACTGCCTTTGACTAGTGCTGAGATTAGGCATGTGACTCATGGAGCCACTCAACCATTCCAGCAGAAGCCAGGAAAGATCTTTGAGAAACCTCTTGTCTAATGGTGTGAATCCCCATGACATATTCAGAATTACCACAAGGCTTTTGAGAAGGCTGTTCCAGCAGAAACACTTCTAGGGTAGGCTAAAAGGGACAAAGATAGGATGAAATGAAAGAAGATTGTTGGAGTCCTGAAATTATAGGTAGGAAACAGGCTGACAAAACTGCTCAGCTGCAAACATGTGCTATTCTTCAAGAGAAAGGATTACTCTGATTCCAGAACCGTGGGCACAGAGGCAGAGGCCTGGGGCAGAGGGTTTTTCCCAGACTTTGAAACTTAATGGAATTTGCCCTAATGGATTTTGAAAAACTTTATGGCTGGTGACTCCTTCCTACTTGCCATTTTCTTTCTTTTGGAATAGGAATGTCTGTAACTATTATCACTTTCCCACTGCATCACTTTATTTTGGAAACAGATAGCTTGCTTTCTGGTTTTACAGGTTCACAGATGGAGTGGAATTTTGCTCCAGGATGGACCATACAATGATTTTTTTTTTATTTTTTATACATGGGCAGGCACCGGGAATCGAACCCGGGTCCTCTGGCCTGGCAGGCAAGTATTCTTGCCTGCTGAGCCACCATGGCCTGCCCAACCATACAATGATTTTTCACCCATATTTGATTTGGATCTTTTTGAATTGGTGATATTTAGTTGAGATTTTGGATTTAGAGTGCATGCTGCAATGGGTTAAGACTTTTGGGTATGTTTGAATAGGGTGAATATATTTTTCATGTGGTGATGGACATGAATTTTGGGGTACTGGAAGATGGGCTGAATGGTGGCCTCCAAAATTATATGTCTTCTCCTTAATTACCAGAAACTGTGGGTGTTTCCATATTTGGAAAATAAAGGGTATTTGCAGATGTAATTAAGTTAAGGATTTTGAGATGAGATTATCTTGGATTAGCTACTGGGCTCTAAATGCTATAACAAGTATCCTTTTAAGAGAGAGGTAGAGGGAGTTTAGATGCAGAGGAGAATGTAGTGTGAAGACAGCACAGAGAGATTTGGCTATAAACCATGGAATTCCGACAACCACCAGAAGCTGGAAAAGGTAAAGAATGTAATCTCACCTAGGGCCTCCAAAAATGAAACGTCAGATTCCCAAAATTCTCCAGGCAGGAAACAGGCTGATAACTGATAAAACCACTCAGATACAAACGTGTTCTCCTTCAGGAAAATGGAAGGATCACTCTGAGTGCAGTGCTGCGTCACAGAGACACAGCTGCAGGTCCAGAGTCAGAAGCATGAATAATGGGCATAGAGGCAGAGATTTGAGCCATAGGTGCAGAGGGTGGAGCTGCGAGCCATTGAGAATTATTCCCAGGCCTTGAAACCTAATGGAATTTGTCCTGCTAGATTTTAAAATTGCTTGGGATCAGTGACTCCTTTCTACCTTCCATCTGCTCTTTTTAGGAATAGATATGTCTATAGCTATAATTCTAGGCCTATCCTACCATTGTGGTTTGGAAGAGATAACTTGTTTTCTAGTCTCACAAGTTCACAGATGGAGCAGAATTTTGCCCCAGATGGATCATAGCCAGAGTTTCACCCACATCTAATTTGGATTTAAATTTTGCTTTTTGGGATTCTTGAGTTGATGAGGCTTAGATGGCAATTTGGACTTAGAGTTGATACTATAATGGGTCAAGGTTTTTAGGGTATGTTGGAAGGGGTGAATGTATTTTGTATACAGGACAAACATGGATTGTCAGGGACTAGAGAAAGACTCTAGTAGTTAAATGGTGACCCCACCCCACCCCATATAATTCTTGCCCTAATCTCCAGAATCTGTGAATGCTACTCTATATGGCAAAAGAGTGAACATTATCTTATATGGCAAAAGATGTGAGTAATTAAGATTCTTGGGATGGGGAGTTTAACCTGTACTAGGCCCTAAATGCAATCACATGTATCCTTATAAGACAGAGAAAGAGGGGGTGGACTTCCAGGAAGATAGCTGACTAGAGGAGCTTGAGATTAGCTCTGCTCCACAGAGAAGTTAGAGAAGGGACAGTAGGACAGCTGAGATAGCAATTTGGGAGTGCAGCTGGCCTGGGAGAGCCTTCTGCACCACTTGCAGAGGCCAAGGAACTGAGAGGCAGAAAGCTGGAGCCTGGCACAGAGGTGTGGAGCCATGGAGCCCTCAGGAGTGCACAGAATGGAGCTCAGGACTAGGAAGTAAGCCAGGCCGCATTCCTTGGATGCACCACCCTCACCAGCACAGCCCCGTGACCAGCGACTCACCCCACACCCCATGCACCTGAACCCCATCACCCTCTCCCATTCCCTGCACTCCAGGCATCCACACCCCACCAGCCCCCAGTGCACATACCTGCCCCCCACCCCCACCCCAAGTGCGGCCCAACCCACCTCTCCTACACTCCTCCTGAGCACTACCTCCCCCTCCCTGTTCCTTGCAGGCTGTTACCAGTGCAGAAAGGTTGCAGGCACTAACCTTCATGCCTAGGCTACCCCCGCCCCCACCCATAGTGTCGCACAGCCTCACCCTGCCCTCCCTGAGCTCAGCACATCCCTTTAGGGCACTCCCAGGCCCACACATGCACATGGGCCCCAAATCATGTCATTCAGCTGTGAGAAGCACACTTCACAGCAGTCCTAGAACTGCTCATGTGCACGGCCCTCAGCCTCACTTCCCAGCTCTGAGAAAGTGCTGACCTATGCAGCAGGGTCACATTTGCCCCCAATCCATGAAGGCATAATGCCGACATGCTGCCACTGCTCTATGCATGCGCACAAAGGGCCCCATGCCTGAGACTAGTGCACAACAGGGTTATGCCCCACCCCCACCCCCAGACCAGTGCACCTGCACAGCTACATCCTCCCTGGCCACTGGGCACCCACATTCACAAACATCAGCTTAACATCCCCAACCTAAGCCTATACATGCCCTGAAACAAATCACCGTGCTGAGTGTTCCACCCCATGCCCTACTCCCTGCTGTACAACTGTCCCACAAACACAAGGCCTTAGACTACTGAATGAAATCAACTCCCAAAGTAAATCAATCAAGATATTTACATGAAGACAGCAGAAGATCACTAAGCATATCAAAATGCAGACAGATATAGCCCTGCCTAATGACCAAATTAAAACACCAGAGGAGACACAGATGTTGGAACAACTAATAAAAGATGTTCATACAATTCTACTTAATAAAATAAGTGGGATAGCAAAAGACATAAAGGAGATCAAGAAGACAGTAGAAGAGCACAAAGAGGAATTTGCAAGAATAAATAGAAAAATAGCAGATATCACAGAGATTAAAGATTCTGTTGACCAAATAAAAAAACATACTAGAGGCACACAACACCAGATTTGAAGAGACGAAAGAAAGAATAAGCGATACAGAGGACAGGATAATTGACTTCGAAGATTCAAAACAGCAAATGGCAAAAAAGATGGAAAACATTGAATAAGAACTCAGGGAAATGATAGACAAAACAAGGTGCACAGACATAAGAATCACTGGTGTCCCAGAAGGAGAAGAGAGGAGTAAAGGGCTAAGAAGAGTAGCTGAGGATATAATGGGGGAAAACTTCCCAACCCTCTTAAAAGACATAGATATACAAGTCAAAGAAGCCCAAAGAACTCCAAACAGAGTAAATTCAAACAGGCCTTCCCCAAGGCACATACTAATCAGTCTGTCAAATGTTGAAGAAAAGCAGAAAATCCTGAAAGTGGCAAGAGAAAAACAATCTACTACATACAAAGGAAATCAAATAAGACTGAGTTCTGACTACTCAACTTGCACCCTGGAGGCAAGAAGGCAGTGGTATGATATATTCAAGATCCTGAAAGAGAAAGACTTCCAGCCAAGAATTCTGTACCCAGCCAAAATTGTCCTTCAAAACTGAGGGAGAGATTGAATTTTTCACAAAGAAGTCCTGAAAGAATTTGCTGACAAGAGACCGACCCTACAAGAAATACTAAAGGAGTTCTACCAGCTGAAAAAAAAAAAAGCAGGAGAGGGAGATCTGGAAGAGGGCACAGAATTGAAGAGTTCCACTAAGGGTAATTTAAAGAGTACAAAGAGAAAGGGGGAAAGAATATATAGATCTGACAAATAAAATTTAAAAAATAAGTGGTGGAATCAAGAAATGCTTTTCAGTAACAACTTTGAATGTCAATGGTCTAAACTTACCAATTGGAATAACGGGTTAAGAAACATAATCCAGCTATATGCTGCTTACAAGAGACTCATCTTAGACACAAGGATACAAATAGATTGAAAGTGAAAGGATGGAAGAAGATTTTCCATGCAAGTTGTAACCAAAAGAAAGCAGGAGTAGCTATACTAATATTGGACAAAATAGACTTCAAATGTAAAGACATCATAAGAGAGAAAGAAAGACACTATATACTAATTAAAGGGTCAATTCACCAAAAAGATATAACAATCATAAATGTTTATACTCCCAATCAAGGAGCTCCAAAGTACCTGAGACACACATTGGCAAAACTGAAGGGAATGATAGATGTTTCAGCAATAATAGTAGGAAACATCAATACACCACTCTCCTCTATAGATAGAACAGACAGAAGATCAACAAGGAAATAGAGAAGTTAAATAACTTAATAAATGAATTAGACCTAACAGACATATAAGGGAATAGATAGGAGCAAAGATGATTCTCTGGTGGATCTAGAAGTAATATTACCATATTGAAGATGAACAAGATTGAAAGGGGTTGTATAGACCTACATGTCCCACTGACTCACACAAGAAATATGAATGAGTTCTCATAGGAATTACTTCAAAGATATGATTCTTGTATAAAGAATGCTTAAGTCCAGGGTACAGGGGGAAATTGCTATTGCATGCTATGAGCTATGTTCAAAAGGAAACCATCAGCACTATCACAGCAACAGCAGAGGTAAATAATGGGGTGAGGGACAAGAGTTATGAGGAGGTTTAGATTTCCTATTTGGTGAGGGTGTGTTCATTAGTCTTCTGTCTCTTGGGAAAATAGAAATTATCTATAATTTATAATGTTCATGGACTGTGGACTTTGGGCCCTCTACATGATGCCTGATGAATGCAGGTTGCTGAAGGATGCACTGACGGAGAAGTAGATTGGCAAATGATGGTGTATACTTATGAACGAAGGTTGTTCTGCTACAAGATGGAAGAATGTTGTGAGGCATGCAATGATGTGAATGAACATGTGGAACATTTGGTGAGATAAAATAAGCCAGAACCAAAAAAACAACAATGGTATGATCACCTTTAGAAAATGCTTATAAGAAAACAGGGACCTGGATTGTAAGCTTTTAGAGCAGACACATTAAGTCTGCGTGGCAATTATTATTTCTGGATTTTGAGAGGCTGTTTTATATATATATAAAACCTGATATTTAGAGATAAGAAGGAAGCCGAACAGGTTGGGATTAAAATAATTCACAACATAAGGGTAAGGAAGAAGGAAGACACACATACCCTTTGAAAGGTTTGGAAGAAAGGTTTATTTGATCTGGAACTGAAATTTTCTGTAGTGCATAATCTAATTCAACCTATCTATATAGCTCATTTGAACAACTGAAACACAGGAAGCACAGAATAAGAAAGAGGTCCTTTAATCCTGTATAGATTATTGTAATGCCTGGAAACATCCTCGAGTATATTTAGCAGATGATCAAAAAGTATTGGCGAAGTCCCCTGAAGGAGGGGAGAAAGACTATGGAACTGTTAAATCGTATCATCAGGAAATCCCCTGATATTGTGTCAAACTTTAGGGATACCCAAATCAATAGGCCATGTCCTTGATCTTGAGGCTTACTCTTGTGAAGCTTATGTAAGTAGCGGAGAAGCTTAGACTACCTATAGGCATGCCTAAGAGTTACTTCTGGAGGACCTCTGTTGTTGCTCAGATAGATATGGCCTCAGTCTCTCTAAACCCAACTCTGCAAGTGAAATCATTGCCCTCCCCCCATGTGGGACATGACATCCAGGAGTGAAAGTCTCCCTGGCAACATGGGAGATGACTCCCAGGGATGAATCCAGACCTGGCACCATGAGATCAACAATTCCATCCTGACCAAGGGGGAAAAGATGTGTGATTAATAAAGTATCAGTGGCAGAGAGAGTTCAAATAGCATTAAGAGGCTACTCTGGAGGCTGCTCTTATGCAAGCCTCAGGTAGACCTTGCTACCTATCATAACCTGGCAACCCCCCAACCAGGACCATTCCAGCCAACCCTAAAGAACAACCCTAAAGAACTTGTTATAGCAGCCATAGGATATGAATACAACTTGTAAATGTTCTAAGGGCTACACGCTTTTTCTTTAACATTCTACAGAAAATCTGCACACTGGTGCTTCTCACGTGTAGTAATGAGTCCAATGTAACACTTGAGAACAATTTGGCTCTATACTAAAAATGCCATTATGTTCTTTTCTGGTGATATTTTTCAATCTAGATTCCACAAGGGTTCCATTCACTAGAATAACTTTCCAGAAACTTACAACCTCCTGGGTCCCTGGTCCAGATAAGTCCTGAAACCTAGCCCAGCCTTTCAAGAACATCAGATAGTTCCATCTCCCTACCCCATATTATTGACAGATCCTTTCAGTATAAATATTTAGAATTGCCATAGCCCATACAACCCCAAAGAGAGGTATGGAAAGATCAAATGTTATGGTGGAATTATACATAGAAGATAGGACTTAACAAATGAATATGAATGCTGAATCATTAAATTGATATCTCTTTTAGTCTCCAGTATTTTAGAGCAGCTAGTAGTAAAAACCTAAAATTGTGAAATTGTAACTCATGTCAAAGTCTGAAATATGTTCTACAACTAATTGTGGTTCTGTGCTTTGAAATTTATAGCTTTTTTGTATATACGTTATTGTTCACAAAAAAAGAAGGAAAAAAAGTCAAGTGTGGTGATAAAAAAAAGTATTTAAGCCCTCTAGCTTCCTGTGTTCTGGAGAAGCTAGAAGGAAAAATAAGAGAGGATCGTATCTGGGATCTGTTCCATAACCACTTGTTGAAGAGTGCTTTGAAAACTATTGCTTTTTTATTTCTTTGCTTTGTATATACGTTACACTATACAATTTTTTTTAAAGTTTAAAAAAATGAGAGAGGCAGAGGGAGTTTTGAGAAAGGAAGACACAGAGAAGAGGAGACAATGCAACAATGGAGGTAGAGACTGGAGTGATCTGGCCACAAGATAAGGAATTCTGACGATCACTGTCACCTGAAAGAGGCAAGGAAGAATTCTCCCTTGGAGCCTCTGGAGGAAGTGCAGCCTTACTGACACCTTGATTTTGAATTTCTGGCCTCTAGAACTGTGAGAGAATAAATTTCTGTTGTGTTGAACCACCAAGCTTTTCCTAACTTGTTATAGCAGCCATAGGATATGAATACAACTTGTAAATGTTCTAAGGGCTACACGCTTTTTCTTTAACATTCTACAGAAAATCTGCACACTGGTGCTTCTCACATGTAGTAATGAGTCCAATGTAACACTTGAGAACAATTTGGTTCTATACTAAAAATGCCATTATGTTCTTTAATGGTGATACTTTTCAATCTAAAACAAAACTGCGAATGGCTAGAGCAGGACCATTATAAATCTGGGAGCAAACTCAATTCTTGACACTTTATGGGCGACCCTGAAATGCTTTCTTTAATGCTAGAGAAAAACATGTGGGATTACTCTAAATGCAAATATATAATTTATCAATAATTGTACTTCATTCATTCTTTTTTACAAACTACAAAATAAGGCAAGTTCACAGATGAAAAAGCTGATACATGTCAGTATCTCTACCGTTGCCAGCTTAATAGCATGGCATGGCAAATGCCCCAAATTTTAGTCAGGATTACCACTTCAAAATACTATTTTGTACAGCCTGAAAAGCTATAAAAAGACTCAGAGGAGTCATACCATGAAGATTTCAGAAAAGACTTTGTGAAGTCAAAAACACACAATTAGGTTTACATAAAATATTAGAATCTAAATTTTTGTTATTTAAAAAGCTTTGTGAATTTGATATGGCCCTTACAGTTGTGTGTCTATGTATGAGTGTATTTTAAGATAAGAAAAAATTGTAAAATCTCAGATACTGTTACTCTCTTTCATTTCTCTACTGTAGTAGCTTTAGAGAGCTTTTTGAAATATAATACCCAAGTAAGAATGCACTGGAGTAAAAGGCAGCAGTTTGAATCATTATACATCTATATAAAGGAATCTGTGAGCTGTTGGTCACTACTTCAGGTTTTCTCAGATGGTAACTTGGCAAGCCAGTCATCTGTTCTTTTTTCTGAATGCCTATAATGTGCTTTGGAGGAATAGAAATAGGATTTTCTATATAAGAAATATACATATAAGAAATCTTTTATGATAGTCAAAATCATCTCCGTGAATTAGACTTAAAATTGCACACCAAACGGTTATACCACACTATTTCAACACATGTCTTAAAAGAAGAGACAAGTTAAGCATAACTTTTACTCCCTCTTCTATC
>PVIY010018283.1:0-47854 GCA_004026745.1 Myrmecophaga tridactyla | reverse complement strand
ATTCTTTTTTCTTCCTTCTTCCTCCCCTCCTTCTCACTTTCTTCCTTTCTTTTGTTCTTTCTCCTTCTTTTCTTTCTCTTTTCTCCCTTATTTTTGTTTTCTTTTTCCTCCTTCTTTCCTCCCTCCCTTCCTTCCTTGTTTTCTTCCTTTCATGTTTACTTCATCATTGCCTGCTTCCCACCAATATAAGCATCTTTCAAGCAGAGAATTAGGAGGTGATAAATATTTTTGACAGATGAACTCTTAGGCAATTTCAAACACATTGGTGATAAAGCCATAAATAAGAGAAAAAAACTTAAATTTCAAATGTATCTCACTTCACCTTATCAATAACTCTATAACATAAGGATATTACAATTATTATCATGTTGAAGGTGATAAAATTGACTCTTTGGCAATCCATGTGACTTGCCCAAAGCCACATGGTACAGAAGTAGAGAATTTAGGATTGAAATTTAGTTCTATTCAAAACTAGTGTTTGGCAGGAGTTATTGCCCTGCTATCAAAAACCATCCATGGAATTATTACTAAGTCAACCTTTCTTTTTTCATCCAGTCCAAGGAAATTCTGTTATAATACAGTTACATTTTTATCATTACTACCAGAAACTAATATTCTTTATAAAATTACTACCATGAATTAACTTTATGTCTTCAGGAAATGGGATTGTATGTAATTACTGATTTCCATTCTCAATAAAGTAAGTAAATTATCATCAACAACATAAACGCACCATAAATTGTTTTGAAGTATAAAGTAGAAATGAGTTTCTGGAAGAAATATGGACCAAAGTTACCAAATAATTGTAAATGATAGGCCCTTTAAAATTAGGACATGCAAATTGCAATTGGAAAATCTTATCCTCTTAATGCTTACATCATCATTTGGATAGGCCAATAGTCCTTTTTTTTTTTTTTTTTTTTTTGCTGATGTTCCATTTCTGGAGTATTGACAGATCTTACACAATTTAATATCAAAATTTATATAGCGAATGATTTACTGTTTTCAAGGTTAGAGTTTTCATAATGAGGTGTCATTATTTCATCCATGAGCATAACATAATGTCATTTAATTTGAGAGATGATGATTTGGCAAATAAAAAGGAGAAAGTTATCTTTCTTTGCATATTTCTGAATTTGTTGATGATTTTTAGCTGAGTATACTTTCAATTCAAACGATTGTTCTAACATATGGCCACATACATTTAATCTTAATGAGTGAAAATAACCTTTAGTACATGACATTTTAAATCAAATAGAATAATCAGCCTAATTTCAGCATAGTATTTTATAACAATTATCTATTATGCTTTGCATAAGAATGCAACATCTGCATCACAAAATGCCATATATAATAAAGGTAGTGATCATTTTATTGTAAAACTCTCATGTTATCTATTAGAAAGAATCATCTATGTTATAAAGCCAATACTAGCTAGCTGGCAGCACCCAATTAAAATGTTTTCAAATCAAACTTTCATTAAACTTAAAGTAGCTAATCAGTGATTTGAGAGATTTTCCATTTAATGAATTAACCAATAAGTGACCCCTTTTCACATTGCATGCTCATTTAACTAAGACATATGCATGCTAAAGTATTTCTCACATTACTACTATATCTCCAGCATTCATTCCTCTGTCTATGATTTCTCAAAAAAAAATTAAACAGCCACAGAGTATTTGACTATATAGCAGGCACTGTGTTGGCACTGGAAAACAGTTATGTAAGACAATTACTCTAAGCACAGTGTTCCTAAATAGTACAAATATCAGAATGCTTTGAAGTGTTGTCATAATTTAGATGCATCAATATAATGTATATAAATTCACAGTGTGATCATCCCAATAAGCATAATAACATCATTTCAAGTCATTGTCCCTAAATTAAACTACTGGGAAAATACTGCAAAAGCACAATTGGGAAATAATACTTCTCAAAGTGAGAACTTAATCAAATATATTATTTGAGCTTAATTTTGCTCATCTGAGCAATAGGATCAGAAATAGTATTGAGCCATGCTGGCTCAGCAGACAGAGTTTACACCTGCCATGCCAGAGACCTGGGTTTGATTCCTGGTGCCTGCCCATGCCAAAAACAATAATAAAAAAAAAGAAATAGTATCTACATCAGCAGAAAATCTAGAGGACTGATTGAAAGAAAGCATGAAAGCAATTGACACACTATGTTTAATTCTCAAAGAAGTACTTTGAGGCTTGAGAGCCAGGACTCATATCTCATATTTAGCTAGGTGGAAATGAAATATGATTGATTACAAAGTACAGAATTGCAGTTTTATTGTGGCCTAAACTGGCTTCATTTTTATGGGAATGTTTGTTATGAATGACCTATTTTCAAGTTGCTTCACAAGGCATATTTGGTGAAAGTTCATATAGAAAACGCTTAGATGAAAGCAGAGCTAAAGAACAAATTGCTGTGTACTGAATATAAGAACTGATTTCATGGCCTATGAAGAATAATTTATTTCACACATATCAATTACACAACCACGTATGAAATTCTATGCAGGACACCAGGAATAATACTGACAAAGAGCCAGACATTCTTCTGGACCTCTTCTCTTGATTTCTGAGTATTGGTTGGTAACTTTATCCTCTTTGAAAGAAATTCCAAACAAGTATATGGCCAAGGTATAACATGCCTTTATTTCAATAAGCAAAAATTTTCATTGCAACTTTCTGACTGAGAAGAAGAAATAGAGCTCTAGTTATACTACAAATATGAATCACACAACTTTACAGTTTATTGAGAACCACATTCAAAACGTATTTTGTAATGATACAAAGTAATCTCAATAGGCTGTAATGAGCCAAAATCAGCAAAAATAAACTTAACAGATGAATGTCAAGTATGTTTTTAATGTTGTAATCTCCCCTCATCGAACATGGTTATCACATGGAAAGCCTGTATTACAACAGTTCCTCTGCATAAAGTCAGGGCTTTTTATTTACCGCACATTTGGCTGTGATGGGGCTACCATCCAACCCAGGTTATTCACAGAACAACCCTGCTATCTTCCTTGCCAAGTGATTCACCTACAATTCCATAGTATGGAATAAGGTGGCAGATCTGCTTCCCAATCCTGGTTACTTACTACTTACCACTTGTGTAAAACTTGCTGGAATTGATGAGGCTCTCTGTCTCACCATATAGAAAGCTGAAGATTACCATTTATTGGGAAACCCCCCTAAGCTAGACACAACTTGTCTTACTATTCATATAAGTGGAAACAGAATAAATGAGGAAATGAGTAAGAATTCCTAAGGTATTACAGCTGGCAGAGCCAGGATGTGAAACCAAAATGCGGCTGCCAAACCAATGCTCAAGTTAAAAACAAATGAAAATCTTTAGTTCATTCTGAAGTAGGCAATGACGTGAAAATTGTCTTTTTAGTGTTTCTGTGAAGTGGCAATTCTTCAAATACATGTCTTATTGTTCGTGTTCCTTTCTAAGTGCTAATAATTGTGCTTCTGATGCCACAATCTTGGCCCACTCTAAAGATTTTTTGTTGTTGCTGCTTAACAATTAGAGTTGTCCAAATTCTCTGGACTTAAGAATGATGAGAAAAATTCCCCATCACAGGAAGTTTTAAAGGAACAAACTTTTATAACTTATTTTGCAAACGAAAAGTAAAGGGTATACCCTTTGAAAATGTGCAGGAGACATTTTTTGATAGATGACACTGGAGAGTTAGAAGAAATATTTTTCTGTAAACTGTAGTTTCATACTGAAAATTTGCTATTGTGCTTCCCCTGTAGTTCTACAGCACACACACACACACACACACACACACACACGCACATCATTAAAGGAAATTTGGGAAACAATAAAGGCTCCGTGGGATAAAATAACAGGGAGAAGTTTAATTTAGCAACAGCAAAATGTTACAGTAAAATGAGCAGGCAGCAGGAATTAATGCCAGTTTGTGAGGAGACAAGTGAGGAAAGGAACAAATATTTGAATATCCACTATATGCCAGTGACAATGTGATAAGCATTTTAGCATCATTTTCTAGTTTAAGTCTCCAAAATTTTAGAGGTAGATATTACTATCCTTAGAAAAATAAAGAAACTGAGACTTTAGAAAATTTAAATATTTTTGCTTAAGTCAAAACTATTCAGGGATAAAGCTGGGATACATACCTAAGCAAGTTGAACTTCAAAGCTCATACTTACTCTCAGCCATCAGGCATTACTCCACTGCCTAATTCTGCTATCTTGCCACTAGAAACCTTAGATTTAAAATTTGTTAACATTCTGCTTCTCAGTTAGTTCATTCCAGTTCTACTCTCTAACCTCACATTTGATTGGGAGGTCTCTGGATTTGGAAACAGACATTATTTCTAGCCTTCTGCTTATCCTGAATGCTTTATACCCTTTCCTGTGAGTTTAGAAAGTGACTGGTATTTGGTTTAAATTCCTATTGTCTAATTTCTTTCCCACTGAGATGGCTCTAATAAGCATTGACTATGGTATCAGTGAAGTGCAAATCTTTGCCATTGTTCTATGTAAAAAAAAAAAAAAAAACCAACACAATTCTTCTGACTTTAAACAGATTCTGAAGCCTAAGAGTGTATAATGAGAAAACAGTCATTCGCCATGATCAACACGAACAATATACTGTTTTTCCTCAAGCAAGAGAAAGAGCCACTGTCATGTAATGTTGGCACAAATAGTCAGGGACATGCTGAGAAAAAAGAACTAATACATACACCTAAAACATCCAGAACAGTGGCTGCTCAATATTGCATCATAATCTGGGAGTGCTAACGTTCTTTCTTTTTTCCTAATTAAAAAAAAAAAGAAGTTAAGAATCTGTGGCAAAGCTTAAAGTTTTTCCTATTTTTTGGATATTATAAAGCAAACACATTTGACTTTAAGGTCAGGCTTACGTTTTTATATCTCCTATCAACTAAAATGTACATGCATTAAAACCATAGTTGCATAATTTTGTCCTCAGGGAAGGAAGTGTATTTCTGAAATCTCTCTGCAATGCAACAGAGAGGAAGTATCTCCAGGTTGATAGTTACTTATTTAATTTTAACATAAGTGTAATACCTACCTGTAAAGAAAAAACAAATAATAATTACATGCAGATGTAAAATGAAAGTATTTCTAATTTATATAAAATTGGAAAATTCATACTTTCTTAAGAAATACAGTAGCTCTTTCCCCCCTCACATCATATAAACTTTACGATGTCAGTAAAATTCATTTTTATGTGTGGCATAATTTTACTAAATTGTCTTGCCAAGTATTTTGTTAATACATCCTAATATGATGAATAAAAGCGATAATACAAAAATGACGATCATCTAGTCTCCCACAATTTCAAGAAATTAGACTTTCATCATTATAAAGCGCCGATTGTAAACCTGTAGTTTTGTAGCCCCTGAAAATTTAAAAGGATAAGTATACATATAACTCTTCCCTCCCCTCAACAAAAATATCGTATAAGGGTAATGAAAACATGTCAGCCACCAAGTACATGTCAGCCTTGTTCTAAGGGATTTCCAAATATCTCTCCTTTGAATATTCATAATTCTTAGAAAGTGCAAATTTTGGCATGAAGGGTTTTGCTCTTCTACTCATCATCTTTATTGACAATCATGGAGCATGTCAATGCTTGAGTGAATAATAGGAAGGACAATTTCAGCCTCTTCCATATGTTGAGAGCAAGAAAGACTGTTGGCAAAAAGCACACACTAGGGCCAATCCATGTTACACAGTAGGGCCAGGCTTACCATCAGTATCTAATTATAAAGTCTAAGAAGGATTTTCACATTCTAACTCTGTTGTTGTCTAAACTATTGGCATTTTCCACTTCAGGTAGAGGGTGGAGTAAGATGTCTCTTTTTTTATAACCCCACCTGCCTGTGGACAGGCCTGAAGATTTTTTCAACTTCATGAAAGCGGAAACCCTATGGAGAGGATTAGCTGGTTGCTTAAGCCAGAGTCATCAAAAAACTTAGTAGGTCCTGGGATGGGAGGTCAGAGGATACAAAAGATCAAGGGAACATTGAGCAGTAGGGAAATGAAGAATGTAAGCGTTCAGATGGCCATTTATGTATAAAATGATAAGCAACCCTCAGGCACAAGGAAGAAGCTTCTGTTATACCACCCTCAAAAGGTGTCAAAATTACTTGGGGTGTTCTGCAAGTCTAATATTGATTACCATCAATGCTGCATCATCTTATGCAGGGCTAGTACAGAAAGGGTGCTAATAATTAGGTTTTTTCCATTGTACATTGTATAGTTTCTTTCAAAGATTAAGAAAATGAGACTCAGAGTGGTTAAGTTAGCTGTTCAGTGGCATACCTCCAGGAAGGGCTGAACCAAGATTCTCAGCCAGGTGTACATGAATCTAGTTCTATTCTAGAGATATAGAATAGAATCTCTTTATAGATAGAGAATCTCTACAGAATTTCACAAACTGCCTTCAGTGAGAGAAAAAGACAGAGACAGAGGCAGAGGAAGAGGCCAGTGAGATATGCTTAGCTTTGGAATAAAATCCTGTATATGATATGGGGAAACATAACGTGGGCAGGGGCTACCTATGGAGAAACTTCTACACATCACCTGATGATGTAAGTCAAGCTCAACCAAATAACTAAATTCAAATATCTCTGTGCCGTGGGATGGGAGTCAGAAAAAGCTATCATTTCCTTTATCCTGTATAGGTAAAGGGAAATTCCCCTAAGCACTTAGGGCAGAGGCTATGCAAAGTTATTCTAGTCTCAAGCAAGCAAGATGCACACTCGTTCAAGGACAGGCAAAAAATAATATTAGGTAACTGTCCCCATTTCACAGATGAGAAAACAAACCCAGAATACTTTAAGTGACTCTTACAGGATAACAGAACTAGCATGGGGAGAACGAGAATTCAAACACATTTTTGCCTGATCCTAGAGACCATGCTGTTTGCTCTGCCTGTTTGTATGTGATTAGACCAAAAAACAAGAGCCAAGTTGCAAACGAATTGTATCCATTACTATAGGCAACTGTTATAGAATATATTTGTATATTTAATATATCTATTAAAGCTCTCTCTTCCTGTGAAAATTGTTCTTTTTTGAAGTGTTCTAACACATGTGATTAATGGAGGAAAAAAATCTAACTATTAGGGTGGTTTCTGTCAGCGTTTGCTGGCTGGTAGCCTTCCCTTCAAGGATGATCAGACCAAAAACTGAAACATGGTAAAGCATTAAAATCCACCAGTTTACCCTTTGAGTGTGTGAACCTGAGAAAAGAAGCTCAAACACATTAAAAGGTACTTTTACCCTTTTTAGAGAGAGTCCTATTGAAACCTTTGTGTGTGAGATTTTTCTTTTCCTACAAGATCAATATTAAGTGACGTGTGAACCAGAAATGAGGGACTTCCTGTAGCAGCTCTCTAAGTCTTCTGAGGATGCACCACTGTCCTTTGTAATATTTACTGAAGGTTTGTTTAAGTTTTGTAAAGCACTAATCTTCTGGATTATAGACCCTAAAGAGTGTTAGTGGGTTTATCATCGTACTAATATGCCATATCTTTAGTTTTTATTGCTTATTATTATTGTTGAATCCCTCATCAAAAATAAAGATGGTGCCCAGTGTTCCCATGCTGATTTTCTTTAACAAAGGCTTTTCTTTAAGCAGAAAATAAGGAACATTTTTCCCCTACTTAAAAAAAAAAAAAAACTACAAAGGAGGTAGTTTGTGAGTGACAGATTGTAGGATAAAACACCATAATCAGTGAAAATGCATTATTTAAGAAAAGTAAATTCCCTCAGTTTCTGTTAGCTGCTCTAATCGTCTGAATAAAATAACAGTATGCAAATGCTTGCTCCGGAGTTTGACAAGGCTGTCACTTTCCCTTATCGGACACAGTGCTTTATCACAATGCAGTCGAAAGAAAGGAGGAAATGAGGTGGAAAATATTATTATAGGATTTTTAGGGTACTTTGATAGAAACTAGAGACAGCTGTTAAAACTACTGTATTTAAGAGCAAATGTGAGTAATGAACCGTAAAGTGAAATATGTAAGGCAGGAAAATATTTCTGGCAAACCATATGCTCTAACATAAATTTTACTTATGTATAGAATTAAAGAGTAAGCTGAGGCTGCATAGAGACACCGATCAGGCAGTCAGCCCCACCACCTTGTTTACACAACAGTGCTTGTGTAGTGCTTTCTGAAGAGTTACAAGGCTGTCTTGTGTCACGCAACAGTGACTATGTAACTAAATCTTCTTTCCTCCTTGCCACCTTCCATCCTCTCTTCCTGCTTGCTCTCAAACTTTCACCCTCTTCTATCTCTTTCTTCTTCTTTGCATTGGCTGTCAGGCAGCACAGTGTAGTAAGTATACTGAGCAATGGTTCAATTCTGTCTCCCAGGACAGTTAACACGTTTTAATTGATATCTGTCTATTTTTTCTCTGTATCTTACATATTATGTACAGCGGCATACAAGTGATTTTATTGTAAGCAATTTCAAATATCTTTGAGAGAAGCAGATTATTAATTTTAAAGAAACTTGAAACAGATAGAAATGTGTGTCATTAATTTCAAAGAAAATTCAAAGATACAGCAGAATGGCGATACAATTTTTTTCCTTTTGCTTATGTGATTCTCTTTGCTGACCTTAACATAGAGGGAGGGTGGTAGCAACAGTGAGGATGTGCTATGTTGCATTGGAAATCATTGCTAACAATGTTTTTTGGCAAGTACATGAGTAACAACATGAGTTGTATTGATTTATCATTCTACCATTTGCTCTGTTAAAGCTTTGTTATTATATATCTGGCATTGTTGGGGGAAACAGATTTTTATTCATCCCCCCAAAATTTGCCTATCATTTGACTTGTTCTTTTCCTCCCTAGAAAATAATTTGAAGGTGATGTAGGAGAACTATTTAATACCTCAAAGACAAACCCATCAAATTGGAAATATTTATTGTGGTTTATAAAATATTTTCTCTTGATGCTTACTGTAAGTGGCTGATACTACTGGTGCTTCCTTCTACTTAATTGCTGTTCTTCTTTTGAGTAACTTTCAACTATTTTTTGTTTGAAATATTTGTTGGGAGGAAGTATGAGAAGATAAGGATATTACCAAAGGGTTTGGTAAACCCAAAAAGAGTATGAGATGGGAGGAGGATATGAAGGTGGCAAAGTTTATCTTTGAGGAAGCAGAGATGCTTTCTTGAACAGCATAGAGTACCTATGGAAAAGGTGCAATAGAAGTACCTGTGGTGGTTCTACAGAATAAGGCAGAGGAGGTTAGAAAGCAAACCTCATAGACTGCTATCAAAGAATGAGCTTGTGGGTCAACTAGTTGGCTGATCCTTCTTCCTGCAGAGAATGCAGAGGGCAGGGAAACCAACACCCTCAGTGTGAACTCTGAATAAGATTCGGCCCAAACTATCTTTAAACTCCTAGTGGTCAAGATGAGAAGACTCAGGGGAGAAAATGGCATTTCAAAATTGGAAGCATGCATCTGTCTTGCAGAGGCTTGAAGCTCCTCTGGGACAGGCTGCCACTTGTTACTGGAAAGCAATTTGAACTGCCCTTCTAACCACAAAGATGTGAAAGCAGCAGCCCCTATGAGGGCAGTCCTATGTCCCATCAAACTCACCTCTCTTGAGTTACCCACTGCTATCAACAACAACCACACAAAAATTTGGGTCTATGTAAATGTTAAGAAATTGTGCTTTCAATTTTCTTTTTTGTTTTTGGTCAGTTGTTTTTTTCTTTTAATAAGCACACTAGCCATTTATTAGCAGGCCAGCATAAAAGTAACAAGGCCTATGACCCCTTCTTGGGGTGACTCATATAATTTCTCATTCAAACCCAGGTATATTTGACTTATAAAGTGCATTTTCAGCAATTGAATAGTGGTCAGAAACTGAGATAGCCCTGGGTGTTTCCTCACTCTAAATTCAGTTCCTTGAATCCAAGCTTTATTTTTTGATGCCCTGATCATCAACACCTTGAGGAAAAAAGGTTTAAATGAGCAATGCCAAGTTTCCAGAGTCAGGATTTTGTTACCCCTTCAGCTGGCAGAATCCAAAACGTATGACTGCACTCTGGGTCAATTCAGGATTGAGTCCAAGGCACCATTTCTAAGGCCATGATAGAATCTCATAACTTGTTCATGTAAAGGTGGGAAGTTTCTCTTAAAATTAACGTGCCTATGGGTCACTTAGGGATCTTGTTAAAATACCAGTTTTGATTCAGAAATCTTGAGGTGGGGCCTGAGAGTTTGCATTTAAGACCAGCTCACAGGTTGTGCTGGTGGTGATGGTCTGCAGAGCCTACTTTGAGTTACAAATCTTGAAAGTATTTTAGTTCATTCAAAATCCTGATTACCTCTCATTTCACCAGAGGGAGCTCATTTCACCACAGTAGTTACTGAGATATTACTAGATTTGCCGATAAAACTCCAATTCATGTATTCAGAAAACTAATCAACAAAGAACAGGGATTTTAGGAAGGCTTCCGTTAAGCACTTCTGGAGTGAAACCCTTGAAGGAATGCTTAAGTGTGCTTTCTCTATGAGCTGTTTCAAATCTCACTTCTTCCTGAATGTCTTTAGAGTCTGTTCCTGATTCTCTGATCTCTTCTTCCATCTCAGTTCTTACTAGATAAACACCTCAACAACATCAGCCCCTCCTCTGATCACCAAAATTCACCCACCTCACTGTTTTGGTCAGCATTCCATGGAGGATTATTTTTGTCCTACGTGGAAAGAGGAGACGAACACTGGTGAATTGGAGCCATGATGTGTGTCAAGTGAAGAGACTATGATCAATGCAGGTGAGGGGCATTGAGGAACATACCATCTGCAGAGAACTTTTAAGTCTCTTACAAAGCAGTATGTTTTTGACCCAGCCCCACGCTAGTTGTGCCTCTACTTACCCCTGCTCATGGAGAATCCAAATCAATCTTAGAGTCTATTCAAGTAGTTTTTTAATTTGAATATTCTGAAGCATAATCTTGAAAGCAAGTTCATAACCTTTGTCTACATATGACCTTTTAAGCAAGAGTATTGGAAAGATGAATTGTTTAAAAAGCCATCTTCACACCCTGCCCTCCCCACACATGCAGTCAGTTAGTACATCTTGAAACTCTTCAATCAGCAACAGGGAAGCATCTCTTAAAAACTCATTGTGTTTGACAGTCTGTGTCCCCATTCACTCCTGCATATATACAGGCACCTAAATATATTTAGACAAGCCATAACTTTCTCATGAAGGCTAAACACACACACACACACACACACACACACCCATATTCAGCACAGTGAGTCTGTGCCAGGATATGCATTAATTTCTTCATTCAGCAAATATTTATTTAGCTGTAAAGAAAAAGGGACCAAAATATTTTCATTCCAGATACTCAAAAGAAGCATCCTCATGATAAGACGAGATATGAGATAATCAGGGCAAAGGATTTTAACTATTATACTGATGCCCTACCTTATTCTAGTTCTAGTTTACTATGCAAAACTGCCCACTGAAACTCTTTAATGCTTAAGAATGCTTAAGAGTCCCCCAAATCTGCATTGTTCTGCATACTTTAAATGTCGTCTTATGTTCTTCTTGTTTTTCTTAACTTAGGTGTGTTTATAAGGTCTTGTGATACCCCTACTCACCTGTAGGGGTATAGATGCATTCATTATGGATATGCTCACATGTCTGTGGTTAGACATGCTCTTGGTGTACCTTTGCAAAAATAATGCAAATAAAAATGAAGAACCGTTCATATCAATGCTTCCCTGCTGATCAAATCTGCAAATGCAAAATACAATCATTTCTCAAATAGTAATAGAATATTTAAAAGGCCAGGCTAAATAAATAGAATTCAGTCATTCATTATGTAAGTCTAAGCAATTGCATAATAACTGGTCTTTTACTTATAAATACAGTTCTTCCTGCATTTTCTACTTTAAAGTAATGAAACGAGTAAAGAAAAGAAAAAGGGGCTAACAGTCATTGGACACTTTACTAAGTGCCAGGTATGGTGAAATATTCCTCTGCCTATATTTTTATTATGAGGATTTATTATAATGATTAGATAATATTGTTTCTTATAATAGCTAACCAATTATTGAAGATTGCTGATATGCCATAGCTTGGGGCTTTACTTGAATCATTTGACATATGTTTAGTCAGGTCTCGTTATTCCCATTCGATAGATGATGAATCTTAAAATCAGAGGATTAAGTAACTCTCCAAGGTTATTATTTTCATAATAATTTGATGCCTCTTATTAGCATTTCTAGCATTCTCGCCACTATTGTATTTCTGAGACAATGTACGAATATTGTGTACTAAAAAAAAATTAGCGGAAATGCAATACATGTCAAAAAACAACCTGACATCTGTAACTCAGATGACAATTCACCAAGGTCCTTGTCATCTTGAGAGGAAAGCTAAGCTCACTTTGTTTTGCTTTAGACAATAGCCTGGTTCACATGTTCAAATCTGCATGTTGAAAATCCATATACAGTGATTTTCCATATGTATGATTACTATTATTGGTCTATGTGCATATATTTATATGTGGTATGTATGTGTGTTTATTTTTTTCTACTCACCTCTTCTTTCCTTTCTCACCTCTCTCCTCTATGCTCTTCTCTATTTTTTAAGGATAGTGCCTCATATTCAAAGTCTCATTTGACTTACCGTGATCTAGGACAGTGACTTCTAAGCTTTTTTTTTAATCAGGTACTCATCAATAAAATATTTAAGCTGGTATTATCAATTTCCGCATTTGTAGTCATAAATAATAAACAAGGATTCTTGCAAATGTTATGTTCTATATACTATCAAACATATGCAGAAAATAAAAGATGAAAAATATATTAAAATGAATTCTAACACCTGCTTTCTCCAACTCAGTAAATTGTATTGCTCACCTCACTTTGGCTTAGAAGATAATGTTTAATCCCTGAACCCTAGCTTTCAAGGTCTAATGTGAAATATGTGACACTGTCTTGCCCTAACCCTACCTCCTATCCATCTTTTGTCACTCTAGACAGAAATGTTTTCCTTTGAATGGGCTTTCACCTGGGTCAAAGGATAAAAGGATACTTCCTGTGAGAATTTGAGCATCAATAACCCTTCAATAATAGGACATTTGGCAAAGATTTCTTAGAACATTTTCAAATATAAAAAGAAAATGTTTTCCATGGTTTGATCAAACCACCAGTACCTGAAAGGGTATGTATTTTTTAAAAAATGGTCCATTTGTGTTTTCTGTCTTCTACAAACAACACAGAGCAATTTTTAAATCCAGTGACACCCACACAATTTACTAAAAGACTTTTAAGAAGGTGGGAAATGACCTGATTGAGCAATCTTTGGAAAAGCAATTTCCTTAAACTTCTACATGGTGAAAATGTGATTAATGGAACATCAGAATATTTCAAATAAATATCTTCTTTTGCATCTCTTAAAATAAAAAAGCAAAAATTCACAGGCATTAGCTTTCTGTAAATCTTATGAAAATTAGATAAAATTTTACCCATAGATGCCTTAAGTACTTTTATTTTCTACATAAGAGAACACTGTATGAAAATAGAATAAACTTTTAGAACAAGGTACTTCAAAAAAAGATCTTCCTTTGTGGTAAGTGCCAACAGAGAACACATTTTACATTAATTGGTTGTCTCAGTCCAGACCATCTGTCTTTCCAAATGTAATGAATGCTGGCAGACTTGTTGATATGTACTCAATAGCTCAAATTGGGTCTGAAATAAACCCTGTTCGAAGTCTCGTTATAGTATCCGCTTGAGTTGTGGAACAAATGTTCAGTTTCCTCTTAGCAGGGTCCCTCCCAATGAAAAATTTAAACTCAATTCCATATAGACAGAGCATGGACTTCACATAGATTCCTATTTGCTTAGTTGTATTAAAAATTGTTCTCTTGCAATGCAGTACGCAGATGTGCATATTATAAAATGTGACCATCTACCCATTCATTAAAATGTGCACATGGGGTAATTCATTGGTTTTGACAACCATATTAGATACACAGGCAATGAACTTGGGCTCCATTTTGCATGTGAGGAAACTGAGACTCAGAAGACCTCCATGATTTGACCCCTATTTCTCCTGTTCTCTCTTCTGACACGTTTACTTTTCATTATATTGGCATTAGCTATGCTGATCATTTCCTATAGGTCAAAGTCTTCCCCTCTGCCACTCTACTCCCTACAGATGTCTTTGTAATAATGTATGAGAGAAGGAAAGGGCAGAGGAAATTCCTATAAGTTCTCACTGGACATTTGAGTCTCATCTATGTTCCATCATCAGGAAAGCTATACTTATTCCCTCAGACCTGGATTTGTCCATCTGTGTGCTCTGATAGGTCCTTATTTATTTGCTTCTAGAAATAATATCACAACTGTAATTAAACAGATACATATACAAGTATGTTACCTAACAGAAAGTAAACTCCAGGAGAATAGAGACTGAAACCATTTCCCCAACATTGATTGAGCAGCTAATTTTCAGTCATTGTGTTAGTCACAAAATCATAAAAGTATGGATGGGAAAATGTAGGGCTTCGTGTCACTTAATAGTCCTTTCCCTGCTGTAAGAAAATAGAAAATGTAAAAGTAACTAACTTTATTCAGTATTGTTGTATGCTGTGGAACTAGTGAGGAGCTTTTAGAATTAGTTAGGTCAGGGATTGTTTGGTAGCTTATCCATATTCTAAGGGATATGTAACTGTGTAGAGTACTTATTAATATCACATAATTGAAACATCTATTTAGATACTTAAATCGTTTTTCAAACTCTTTGTAAATGGTTAGGGATCCATACTTCAACATCAAATACAATCATTTGATAGATGATAATTTTTCTCTCTTCTGATATATGGATCTATCTAGCTATCTTTTATCTATTCTCTAATGTATCACTTATCTATATCTATCTCCCACAGGACAGCTGATCATAAAGTAGAATATAAAAAGTCTAAATTGGGGATGGCTATCATTGATATGATTGGAATTGCAAAATGCTCTTGTTTTTTGAAGAAATCTCAAAAAAAAAGTGACTATTTTACTCTTGGAAAATAAATAACAGCAGTAAAAAAAATGTTCATCACTTGAACACAATCCCCAGAAACTAGGAAAAATTGTACCTAATATTCCAAATTCTAAAGCTGAGGACCAAAGAGGCTGAGTTGGAGAGCTATCCATGGAGGTAGTAGGGCAAACCACCTCCTGCAAAGGCTTACTCAAGAGTTCTAGATCCTTCATTACCAATATCATTTTACCATCCTATTAATAACAAAAAGGACTACTAGAGGAGCTATTGGCCTTTGGGAGAGTGCAGTGATTATTAAGAGAGAGACTGTACTTCCACCAAGTGCCAAGTGTTGAATTCCATCTGTGATCTTATAGGGATCCAAATAAACACAGCTCTATCATCACAAAATTTAAAATCTCATGGGGTAAGGACAATAAATTGTATACAGAAATACAAACAATGCCTATGAGAAATGCTATCAAGGAGGTTCTTGAGAGGTAGTCGAAGCTATATGTAACACAGAAAAACATGTTCTAAACTCCAACTCATTCCTCTGGGTGTAAACCCGTCGTAAGTAGGATCTTTCGATGAGGCTACTTCAGTTAAGGCGTGACCCACTTCACTCAGGATGAGACTTAATCCTATTACTGGAATCCTTTATAAATGGAATGAATACAGAGAGAGAGAGAGAGAGAAAGCAACAAAACCCAGAAGAGAAGGGAGGGACCAGCAGATGCCACCATATGCTCTGTCATGTGGCAGAGGGGCCAAGGATAACTGGTAGCCAACCTTCAGGAAGAAAGCATCACATTGATGATGTCTTGATTTGGAGATTTTCTCAGCCTCAAAGATATGAACTAATAAATTTGCATTGTTTAAAGCTAACCTGGTTTGAGTAGCCTAGGAACCTAAAATAGAGTGCATGATATAGAAATCTGAACTAGTCAGGATACTCAAAGTATTTAAGACAATAAGATAAAAAGAGATTATCTAGGTGAAAAGTAGAAAAGGAGAGTGGGCATTCTAGATTGAGGAAATAATATATACAAAGAATCTGAGGTGGTAAAGAGCATAGAAAAAAAACATGGAAGTCTCATTCATTTTCCATTTACTTTACATATATCATCTTATCTATAAAATCCTTATTTCTACCCTCCCTTATGTCAAATAAAGAGATAGATGCACAGTGAGACTAAGTAACTTGCTGAGAGTCACAAAGCTACAAGCTGAGTTTTTAACTCAGACCTGATAATAGTTCTGTTTGAAATTGGAGCTCAAGCTCTGGTGAAATATGGAGTCTGTTACAGTGAAACAAACATGGGAAGCTTCCTGGGGCAGTGTGTCCTACAAATTTGTCTGATGAATAGGTAAAATCGAAGCATGTGGATAAATCATGTTATTCTGCAGCTAGAAGGTCCAAATTAACTACAAGAAGCTTTTGCTCATTATTCACTTGCACAACTAAAATTAAGTAATAATATAAGAAATCAGCTGGCATCCTATCTGTTCCTTGCAAGCAAAGACCACTTTTGAAAGTTTTTAAGAGGCTGACAGATACTTAGTTTTTTCAATATGTTTTAAGTAGAGAAAAACAGACAGTACATTCCATTTATTTCACTTCTATATTTAAAGCTCATTTCTACAGCTGACCATAAAATATCTGCCTTTGAATTTAGAACTATTTATTCCAAAATGCCAGTGTGGCTCAAAAAGAAAGTATATGAATGGACTAGATTCACAGGGACAATTTTCATGGGTTTTCTGATGGTTGACAACTTTTCAGAAGATGTGGCATCATGGGGAAGAGTTCAGCCATCACGATGATGTGAGTTGTCTAAGGGCTTAGAAACACAAAAGCAGAAGTGATACATGAGCGTTTACTTTTCAAAACAATAGAACAGTGACTTTCAAAGGTATCCAGAGGAGGCAAGTGGATTTGAGTCTCGTGGATTGACAGCTACTTTAGCAAAATTCCCTAATGAGATACTGTCTGACTCTTTAAAGCCTCAAGAATGTTTTAAAGTCTTCAAGAAAAGGAAACTAAATAGGACATAGATTGTCTTCAGTGCTGCTGCCACCAAATATTTTTGAGCTTTGTGATGCTGCTGTAAAATCATGCCTGATCACATTTCAGAGTTCCAATATGGTATCGTTGAGCTCAAGACCTGCCTGCGTGACCAGGTACTGACATTCCTAAAGAATGGACACTTGCAGGATACTATATATTGATTTATTATTCATGGATGAGCTTTACCCTTCTGGCTTTCATGGAAAGGCATTTATACATATGCTATAAAACAGCTGAGTAGACGTATCCAAAAGTCATGTTCATCGCTTTCAAAAGCCTTCAGAGAAAGGATGACAGCCATGATTACTAAAATTCCATTAAAACATAAATCCACATTGGATTTTTAATTTTTAATTTAATTGATGTGTATTATATATTCACATACCATATATTCATCCAAATTATACAATCAGTGGCTCCCAGTATCATCATATCTGTGCATTCATTATCACAGTTGATTTTTCAACACTTTCATTACTCCAAAAGAAAAAGAAAGAATAAAAGTAAAAATTAAAGTGAAAAAGACACCAAAAACATACTACACACCCCCATCCCCCTATTATATATTTTTTGTCTTTCTGTTTCTTCTAACTCATCTGCCCATACACTGGATAAAGAGAGTGTCAGTCACAAGGTTTTCACAATCACATGGTCACACCTTAAAAGCTCCATACCTACTCAATCATCTTCAAGAATCAAGGCTATTGGATTATAGTTCAACAGTTTCAGATATTTTCTTCCAGCCACTCTAATACATCAAAAGCTGATATCTATAAAATGCATAAGGATAACCTCCAGAATGACCTCTCGACTGAAACTATATTTTGTTTCATTTCTCTTCTCCCTTTTGGTCAAGAACTCTTTCTCAGTCCCATGATGTCAGAGCCAGGCTTGTCCTTTGGAGTCATGTCTTACATCGCCAGGAAGATTTACACCCCTGGGAATTGTGTCCCTTGTAGGGGAGAGGGCAGTGAACTCACTTGTGGAGCTGCCTTAAGAGAGAAAGGCCATATCTGAGCAACAAAAGAGATTCTCTGGATTGTGCTTCTTAGGCATAATCATAAATAGACTTGGCTTCTCCTTTACAGGAATAAATTTTATAAGGGCAAGCCCCACCAGTGAGGACCTGGGCCATCAAATTGGCAGTCCCCAATGTTTTCGAGAGTATCAGGTCTTCCCCAAGTTTAATATTTCCACCATTTTCCCCAGTTCTTCAAGGGGACTTTGCAAATATTTTTTAATCTTCTGCTCAGATTACTCTGGCATGTTCAGGGTATCCCACCAAACTGGTCAAACCAACAAGATATCACTCCCTATTCAAGTTTCCACGCAATTATGGCTTTTAAATAAGCTGATCATAAAAGTTAGATTAGATAGCATATTTCCAAAAATATAAACTTCGTACCAAGTAAACATCTCTTCCTTTGGTCTCACACAGAAGTTGAAGTTTTAAAATACAGTTCAATAGCATTTTTATCCTTTAGTCTTATTTACCTTAGTCCTACCCAAATCAGCTTTATTCATATGTCTAATTGAAGTCTGACCACTTTTTCAGTGTGTTTAACAGTTACTGTATGGGGTAATGCTGACTTTGATAACTGCAGAACTCCAGCTCTGAGTGTCAGGTGTCACACAAATACCCGAAGTTCCAGGGAATAACCAGGTTATACACAAAGAGCTCAGCATTTCAGAATTTAGAAACAGCAGTTACCACTCTGGAATAGATTTGTGTGCTGTAAGAGGTTACAATCTAGGAACCCTTACAATAAGGCCTTCACCTAATAGCCTATGCTGTCGGATTCAATTCTCAGAGTTTGCACAGTATAGTTAGTCCATGCTAGTGAGACGTAATAATATCTGTCTTTTCATTTCTGGCTTATTTCATTCAACATACTGTCCTCAAGTTTCATTCACCTATTTGCATGTCTCACAACTTCATTCCTTCTTGCAACCATGCAGTAAGCTGTTGTATGTATACACCACAATTCCCTCTTTCATTCCACAGTTGATATATCCTTAGGCCACCTGCATCCATTGCAAATCACAATCAGTGCCACTGTAAGCACAAGTGTGCAAATATCCATTTGTATTCCCTCTCTCAGTTCCTCCAAGTAGATATCTAACAGCAGGGTTGAAAGATTGTATGACAACCCCACCTCTGGTCTCCTGTCGAGCCAAAAACACTGCCTTGCAGAGGTGTTGCTCCTCTCTATTTCAATACCAGCAGTGACTAGGTACATGTCACTCTCCAAAATTTCTCCAGCACTTGTATGTCTCTGAAAATAAAACAATTTTATTCACATGGTATACAGTCCAACCTGAATTAAAAATCAGTGGTTCCTAGTATAATCACATAGCCATGGCTTTACCACCCCAATCTATATGAAAACATTTCCATTCTTCCACAAAGAATCCCATAACCTCTGCCATATCCCCTGCTTATTGACATTTAGTTTAGTTTTGGTATATTGCCTTTGTTACACTCAATGGACCCATATTACAATGTTACTGTTAACTATAGACCTGAGTTTGCACTGATTGTGTTTTTTTCCCTGTATACTATTCCATTTTCAACACCTTGCAATATTGACATTCATTTGTTCTCCCTCATGCAAAGGCATTCTTATATTTGTACATTTAATGACCGTCATTGTCTCCTCTAGGCATCACTAAGTTATTCTGTCCCAGTCTTTATCCTCTATTTTACCTTCTGGTGTCATGCATACCCCCAACCCTCCTTCCTCAATCATATTCACACTCAGCTTCATTCAGTGTGTTTATATTGTTGTGCTCCCATCAGATAGTATTGTGCTATCCATTTCTGAAGTTTTACAGTCAGTCCTGTTGCACAATTTGTACTCTTTAAGCACCAAATGCCCAATCTCTACCCTCTTCCTATCTCCTGATAACCTGCGTTCTTAACTTTAACTCTCAAAGTTCACTCATTAATGTTAGTTGATATTAGTGAGACTATACAATATTTGTCTTTTCGTTTCTGGCTAATTTCACTCAGCATAATGTCCTCAAGTATGTCCACATTGTTACATGCTTCATGACTTTATTCTAACTTATGGCTGCGTAATATTCCATTGTATGTACGTACCACAGTGTATTTAGCCACTTATGTTAATGGACATTGGAGCTGTTTCCATCTTTTGGCAATCACGAATAATGCCACTATAAACATTGTTATGCAACTATTCATTTGTATCCTTGCCTTCAGTTCCTCCTAATATATACCACTTTGGATTTTTAAAGTACATTTAATTCATCAAGTTGCACATGGTAAAGGAATTTTTAGTACTCCTCCTACATACAAGTCACACGGTTTTGCTTTTTTGCATCTTATGTTTATTCACTTTAGCTATTTCTTTTCTATCTGAAATTATTATTTGGATACAAGCAACAAAAGCATAACTGGTTAGTTTAATCTTTCCAAGTAATTGATTGAAAAGACACTGGGGAGATTACAGAATCCAAGGTAAAACTGAACACCTGGATATCTGGAGAAGTATCATGGCATTTTGAAAGATAGCAGTAGGAGGTATTAATGTACAATCTCTTTCTCAGCACTAGTATTTGCTGTGAGTCACGACGCTAAGAATTTAAATTCCAGGATAGTTTTAATTTGGGTCAAGAGTTAGTCTTGGCTGGGAAGTGAGGAAAGTTGCTATTATTAAGAATCCCAGAATAATATAGAATGAGAGCAAAGGAAGTAAATGTCCACACTAAAACTATGTTTTAGTTTTGTTTGGTTTGTCCTATTTTTGTGTGCTTGTTCGCTGTTCTGTTTTTAAATCTATGTTCCACATTGTTTTTTATTTTTATTTTTAAGTTGTGACACAAAACGACTCAAATTCTCATCAGTGGTAAAGTGAATAAACCATATTGTATTATTCATGCAATGGAACACTACACAGCAGTGAGAATGAACCTTCTATAAGTGCACAAAAGGGCAGATGAATCTCACAAATATAATGTTGAGCAAAAGAAGCCAGGCAAAAAAGAACACACTGTATGATTCCAATTATATAATTACAAGAATAGGCAAAATTAAGTTAAGATGTTAGAAGTTAGGATTTCCGTAACCTTTGAAGACCAGAGAATAGTGACCAGAAGGGGAAACAAAGAGGCACTTGGGATGCTGACCATGTTCTTTTTCTTGATCTGGGTGCTGATTTTAGAGGCTGTGTTTAGTTTGTGAAAATTCATTGAGCTACAGATGTATGTTAATTTTTTGGTGCATATGTCTGCCTGAGACATAAAAAAAGTCAGTAATACTGCTTTTACCTTTATTAAAATTTTGGTATTGTGTTCAATCTGGATATCATGGCCTTTTTTTTTTACATTACTTTAATCTATTTAATCCATTAAAATATTATTTATATTAATTGCAAAATGTTTTGGTGCCTCCCTAAATTTTTACCCTAGACCAGATCTAATGTTTTACAATAGAGAGAATAAAGAACACTAACCGATCTAGCAAAAGTCATAGATAGTTACTTCTTTCGGAAAGTATACTTTCTTATTGGTTATAGATTTTCTATATCCACTACTTTTTTTTTTTTAACATGGGCAGGCACCGCGAATCGAACCCGGTTCCTCTGGCATGGCGTGCAAGCATTCTTGCCTGCTGAGCCACCGTGGCCCGCCCTATATCCACTACTCTTATTTCTATATAATTATACACTTTAGGATGAGTATCATTCCTTTCCATTCTTTCCATTATTCAGCCAAGTCATGAATTGCATTTCCAAAAGAAGAAATATATATAAAAAATCTCCCAAACACAGGTACACACACACACACACACACACACACACAAGAAAAACCCAAACACCTTTTCCTCAAAACCTTATAGTAACTTCAACTTGTTAAGCAACTCTTACATGCAGGGCTCTCCTAATCACTTGCTATTCTGTTTTCTCTAAAGCTTAGAATCACTCGAATTCTCTTAACAATCTTAAAACTGGAGTATGATAATCTTAATTTTAAAAATGAATAAAGGATTATCAACAAGTTTGTATGTCTTGCCCCAAATCATACAACCAGGAAATTGTAATGTCAGGATCCACCACTGTGTACATACATAGAATCTAAGTATATTTTCCATTAAACTTCCCTGTCCTCTACCCTTGAAGTATAGCCACAGCCACTGATGGGTACAGTTAATAAGGTCTTAATAAATGGGGTTGTAGGTGTTTTCAAAGTCAACCTGGTTCAATTCAGGACAAAAGTAAATTAAATTCCACAAAGTAATAATTTTAGTCATCACTATATCCCCAGTGCCTAAAACAGCTCTTGGCATTCAGTACTTACTTGTAAAATATGTGTTGAATATATATTTTTATTGGAGAAAACATTTGTCAAAGTCTGGTCCTTCTTATGGAAGACTCACCCAAATGTCAAAGTGAAGAGTTTTTTCTCCTCCCTTAAATGTGAGCAACTCCAGTAAATTCCTTTTGAATAAGGCCCAAGGTCAGAATATCTTTGTGTGCATACGATATGAAATCTGTTATTCAGTTTTCTCAAAGAAGTGTTAATTTTTAAAGCCATCAAAAATTTTCCAAGATTAATTATCTTCCTCAAGAGAGATAATGACAAAAGTCAATTATGGCAAAAAGGCTGCAAAGAGTGTATGATTTTCCAATTATTGCCATATGTGATTTTTTTTTACCTTTTCTTTAAAGATAAATTGCATTTAATGTAATTTGGTTCTTTCTCTTGAGACTATAAAAGTCTATAAAATACTTTTGTCCCTCTTTTTTGCCTTGGCTTTTGCTTTTGGATTGCCTATTTCTGATTAAGAAAAGCTTAAAAGTCTCTTGTTCAGAAGTCAATCAGAATGCAGCTGTTTAATAATGGTAGAGTGAACAGCTGACACTTTGCCGGGCTAACATCTTTTCGACAAAATGATTACATCTACTGCACATCAATCACTTGACATAACCAAAATAAAGCCAGCTTAATAGAACAATATCTCATGATAAATACCTTCCCTTGAAACTTCCCATCTTTGCCTCCACATTTATATTTGATAAATGATCTTCCCTTACCTTGATGCTCTTTTTCTCTGAGCAGGAGGCCCATTGTCCTGTGACAGCATCCTACTGAATTCACTAAAGCACCTAGATGTTTAAGGAAGTTTTCAACCAAAGTCTTCTCTGTCCTCATTTATTGCCTGTTAAATCAGTAAGCACTAAGAGATGGGTCAAAGTTTAAAATGGCAGCCGCTGCCCTCCCCCAATGGAACTAGATAGCAAGACATTAGTTTCTTCCATTCTCTCATTTTTATAACCAGGAGCAAAATCATGGGCTAATATCAGGGTCCCTGACAATCTTAACCAGGGTTACCCAGTTTCACATGTCTCAGGTGAACACAAACTAAGTCTAAGCTTCTGTCTTCAGTGGTTTCTTCCCTTAGTGGAGTGAAAAGAATAGCATTTATCTCTTAATGCTTTAGTAAGACTGCCATCAACAAGTTTTGGAAATGCCATAGGTTTCAAATTGCTGTGCTTCTTCTTTATAAGTACGTTTCTGTTATCTCCTAAAGGAGTTGACAGTCCTATATAAATTCTATATTATTCAGCTCTTGTTGTAAGATCACCACCCCAAACAGCTTAAAACTAAACTCATATATTATTGATCACAAGTTCATGGATCAGGAGGGCTGATTTGGGCCTGGCTCAGTCATAAGTCAGCAGTCGGTGGCACAGGTGGGGACTACCTGGCCTAGAACGGCTTTACCTGTGTGTTGTTCCGATGACAGTCGGCTTCGCCACTGGGGCAACTGGGTCACTGCTCTCTCGTTGTCCCACAGACTAGCCTTGGTTGACTTATATGCAGCAGCAGGATTCCAGGAGAAGGATAGGAACTGCAAACCACCACACTGTGTCTGTCATATCCTGTTGGTCGAAATAAGTCACAAAGTGAACGCAGATTCAAGGGATGTGGAAATATATACCCATTCTCAAGGGAGATTGCTGCATAATCTCATTGCTCAGGGCATGGACACAGGGCAAGGAGAAAAATCACAGCCAATTTTGAAGGTAATCTGTTTCAAACTCAATAGCCTCCTAATAGTTAAATGATAAGAAGTATATTTACATGGCATTTAAAAATATTACATACCTTAAAATTTCAACTAAATTTTTGAAAGAGTCCTATGAAATTACTTCAATTATAGAAACTTATTTTTGAATTTCATTGGTAGATTTATTTTAAATATTGGATATCTTTTAAGTGGAAGACGTTATATATAAATTTGACCTCTTCGATTTAAAATTCCATTATGATAGTACCATTTCAAATCCAAAGGCAGGATTTTTTAATTGTGCTATCACTAGGATTAGACTTTTAAGATTTTAAATTAGCTATAAGTGGGAATAATAACAATGACAATAAATATACTGTACTTCAAGTACCACCTCCTTTGGTGTAAACTGTGAAATGAGGAAACAGGAAGAGACTCCAGTTCATTTATCATGTAAGCAAAGCGAGTATAATATCTGCTTGCTTTGGTCACCCACCATCCAGGTACTTTTACCTGGACGTTTGTCTTTGCTAAGGCCAAAGGACCATGTTTTACTCAGAACTTTATAGCAACATCATTTAAAAAATCACACACTTCCAAATAATAGAATCCATACAACAGAATTTAGTCAAGCTAACATAGCAAAAATATGGGCAAAATGACTTGATTTATGAAAGGTTTAAAATAAAAATATATATTTAAATAGCAGTAGAAGTATCTGATATTCATCACTCCATGAACAGTAGCATTTTAATACTAGGGCTTCCCATATTATTCATTACTTTTTAGAGGTTAGTGTATATATATATATATATATATATATATATATATATATATATATTTCCCCCTGGTGGTGGGAGTGGGGAATGAATGGGCCAAGAAATCTCCCGTATGGCAGGATACCATTCTACTCTTGAACCATCCAAGTATCCATTCATATGTTTTTTGATTGATTCTTTGTATCACAATTATAAATCACTGTGATACCCTTCTGATATTTATTTTAATCAGTAAATATTCTCATATGCTACTAGCTGCAACAGACCAACATTTTTTAATTTAACAGCTTTTATTCCTGTGTAGGCTGTGTTACTTTTTATCATTTTTTTTCTCCAAAGGAGGCTGTTTCAAATAGAATCTCTATGATTGTATTAGTGGTCGAATAAATGGAGGACTACTATTTTTTCAAATATATATTGAGTACTAAGTGAAGTTAAGTAAAACACGAAAAATGTTGCTTAATCCCAAGGTTCTAATAATCTAAAGAGAAGATAGAAGAAGTCAATATATTGTAAGAGGAAGCAGAATGAAATAAGTGTTAAAACAAATGCTCAATAACCTTTAGCAGTCTTATAAAAACTTCAAGCATCAAAATGGAATCTTCATGAAATACTACCATAAAGAGTAATTCTAAAAAAAGTCTGATAATTTTTTGATTATGTAATTCTCTCCTTGAGATCAAATAATAAGAAAACAACTAAGCAACAACAAAACAAACTTTTGATAGGGTCATATAGTCTACATATAAGAAAGGCAAATACAGGACCTCACCATAGATTATATTCCTTTTTTAGCTAAATGAGGGTTTATAGTGAGGAAAAGATATATCTAAAAAATAACTGCTGCTAGAGGAATTTTTTTAAGTCAAGCTGGTTTGAACTCCTGGAAATACATTATAAGGTTATCATGAGGTTACAAAAGACTATAATTATGAAATCCTTATGAAAATACATGCCCAAAATGGGCATTTTAAAAATACTGGTAGTGATATTTTTGCTATCTTTATTAACATCATTATTCTTCCCATGATTATCTCAAAAATGTAATTGTGTTATTAAGACTCCTATAAAGTTCAGTAAAAGAAGTTCTAAGAAAAGCATATTAGTTGATATCCACAGTTATATTTTACTTTTATCCACACAGGTGTTTTAATTGAAGCTGATATAGGGGAAGAGTTTCGTACATAAGGACCTTTAAAAATAATTGTACACACAATTCAGTGATAACAGGACAAGGTAATAAAATTGTATCTTCAGCCAATGCTGTCGGTGTGCTCAGCCATGTCCAAAGTAGTATGGCCATCTACTTGGACATAAAGCCAAAGCTTTGTTCAGAGCAACAATGTAATGTTGTCTTTACCATGAGATGGTTGTCTCAGTTTCTTGGCTGCGGAAATTCAACAATAGGTTGAATTAAGCTGCAGGTATTTGTCAGCTCACCACTTCATAGGTTAGAAGGCTTTCTTCCTTGGGGGGTGGGAGTGGGGGTCAGTAACGTTCTGGCTACCCAGCAAGTAACGTTCTGGCTACCCAGCAATTCTTGGTTTCCTTGACTTTTACCAACACATGGTGATGTCTATAACTTTCTCTTCCAGGTTCCCGCTGACTTCAGCTTCTGGCTCCTCCTGATAGCTTTCCCTTTACTAGGTCTCCAATAATTGGATTAAGACCCATCCTGATTCAGATGGTCACCCTTGAATTAAGACTAACATCTTCAATAGGTCCTATTTGTACAGTTCACACCCACAGGAACAGGATTAAGACTGAGAACAGTTTTTTTTCTGGGGTACAAATTCAATCTATCATAACAGTTGTTTTAGTTGGTAAGTTGCTAGAATGCAATACAGCAGAAATGGAACAGCATTTAAAAAGGGAATTTATTAAGGTGCAAGTTTACAGCTCTAAGGCCATGAAAATGTCCAAATCAAGGCACCAACCACAGGTTACCTTCACTCAAGAAAGGCTGATGCTGTCTGGAACACCTCTGTCAGCTGGGAAGACACCTAGCTGGTGTCTGTGGAGGTCTCTGCCTCTGGACACCACTGTCAGTGGCAAGGCACAGAGGAACATCTGCTAGCTTTCTCTCCTCTTTTCATAAGGCTTCCCGGGGGTGTTTTCCCTCTGCTTCTCCAAAGATCTCTGGCTATCTGGGTTTTGTTGGCTCTAAAGCTTTTTCCAAAATGGTTCCCTCTTAAAGGACTTCAGTAAGCAACCCCATCTTGAAAGGGTGGAAACACATTGCCATGGAAACCATCTAATCAAAAGTTACCACCCACAATTGAGTGTATCATATCTCCATGGAAACAATAAAAGAGATCCCACACAGCAATATTGAATGAGGATTAAAGGACATGGCTTTTCTGGGGTACATGACAGTTTCAAACTGGCACAACAGTTTTTCTCCTTTTCAGAGTTGCATAAAGACCCAGAACCGGAGAAGCCTTGGCTCCCCCATTTAGTCCTCTACTGTCCTCCATCTTCTGCTTCATACCTGTCCTTTTTCTACATTTGTTGCTCTGAATCCCTTAAGAGTTGACCATTGGCTTGTTTCTTCAGGTATAGGGATTTTTAAAAGAAGAAACTGTGTTGGTTTAACTGGCTTTGCACGGTGTGTGCAAGGGAACAGAGCTCAGAAGGATACCTAATCAATGCTGACTAAGGATGACAATTTGAGAGGTGAAAGGAAATCTATGAGGATTTCTTTGGAAAAATCTGAACCATCAGAAACAAGATATCAATTTAGAACTTAATCTGTTGTAACAAAATTATAAGAAAATAATTTTTTAAAGCGCCCCACCATCATGTCAGCATATTTTTGAGTACCACAGTGAGCAGGACACTGTGCTTGTTGCTGGGAATATAAATGTCATTAAGACAACCAATCTGCTCTGGAGTAACACTCACTTTAAAAAGGAAAAAGTCTATGATAGGATTTTCTGTGATACTTGTATTTTAACGTATCTCAAAAGAATAAGAGGAAGTGATTTAAACTTGAATGAATGAATGAAAACTTCAGCACAAACTGCGTATAATTTAGTTCAAGGCAATTACTTATGGTTCTCCTTATCTGACATAAAATGCATGAATTCAATAGAAAATAGGTTTTTTCAGTTTATGATAACAAAATGTTTTTAAAATGAAGGACAAAAATCCTCATACAGATAATCTAATATTTATCAATAAGCTTTTCAAGGAATTAACAAAAATATCTATGTATATTAAAAATAATAAGCTATTAACAACAGTGCATGGGGTTTCAATAGTCTAGGCTTCAGCCCTTTATATTTTATCACTGTTCCTCTAATGTACTCAATGACCTTCTGACTGGTTTGTATATTTTGATGCTGAGGTGTGTCCGGGATGCACCTCTACAAAGGTAACAGTGAGCTGTTCTCTTCTTAGACATCTTGATGAGGTTGGGAGTGTGGAGTAATTTGAATCTTCTCAAAGATAAGGTCCATGGTCCATATGGTTGATGGCCCATATGCTATATAGTTTGCCATGTCAGATTTATTCTCCTCCCTCATTAAGTTGGTTAATTGTTTACTCTTGAGAATAACAAAAGAAATACCACTATATGCATATAAATATGCATTTAAAGTGTTTCATAGCGTTCTATTAATAATCTTATAATGATTCTTTCAATGACTCTTTTCACCAGACTAGTCATTCAGACTGATTTTCAGTTGCATAAAATCGAGCATCATAAAATCACATTTGCTGGAACAAAATAAAAGTATATTTTTTTCATGTTCTGAACATCTGAACATAGTCAGTCCAGATCTGTTTGGTGGCTTCATGGTGATACCAGGGACTCAAACTGTGTCATCTTTCTACTGTACCATCATAATGCATCATTTCTATTTTAAAGATCACCACATGGTTTGAAAAGGATACTGGAATTTTAGTCATTAATTCCATTCTTTTTTTTCTGTTTAGAATAGAAGAGGAAAAAATACAGAGGGACAAAGTTCTTCACACTTGACTCAACAACTTTAACTTTTAACCCTACCATCAGAGAAATTCCATGCAACACGTCTGCTTAGATCACATTACATCTTGACCATACTGGGAAATGTGGGCATATTAGACCCTGAATAAAATCAGGGTCGCATTCCTGAGGAGGAAGGAGAATATGAGAAAAATAGGAATGCGAGATAGATAACTAACTGACTCTGTCACAACAAACTTGTGATCTTATCTGAGTAGTTAGAAAGAGAAAACTGAAGTTAAACTTTTTAATTCACTGACTCCATTCTTCACTCACTCATTCTTTCAGGCAGCCAATAATATCATTGAATATTTTTCTTTGTGATACATATTGCCCTACATGCAAGGGCTCTAATGATGCCCAAGTGGATTTGGTACTCACTTTCACACTGTGTCCAGTGCAACAAAGGAATTTGATTAGGATATAGGAAAATGCAATATAATGTGGCATGTCACTATAAGCAAGGGATTGTGTTAGACAATAGACAAGACACGTTTAGTTTAGCATTCTCTTACTTTGGGAAAACTGACTGACTAACAGTTAAGGTGATTAGGAGTTGGCCAAGTGAGACCAGATAATGAAGAAGAGTGTTTCAGCACAGGAACGACATATGTGACAATTCGAGACCACAGTGAGCATGCCATGTGAGGCATTTAGAGAAGTTCAATGTGACTTGCCATAGTGAACGTGAAAATGGGCATAGCAATAGAAAGGCAAAGATGTAAATAAGATCTAGTGGACCACTTCTATAACTCTGTTCATCTTTTTCAGAATAACAGTCAGCTACTGAATGGTGCAAACAGAAGAATTACTAGATCTGCTTTGTCTGAAATCTTGAGGCTTCTGGAGCCAATGAGTTACAGAAGAGTTACAGAAGTGATCTACTAACTAAAAACTTCATATGCTTTATGTATTCTCTTTTCCCCAATTACAATAATGATATTTTCTGAATCCGAATTTAGAAAACATCTTGAAAAACAGTTGAAATTTTGTCTGTCCTGGAGAATCCAGTCTTGTGTTTCTGTGTTTATTGAAGAGCTTTAATTTGTATGATATTTGTACTGTTTGAAATCATACAGGGGATTTAGTGCCATTTTTAAATTCAATTTAGATAGTTTCTAAAATAATTTCCATATCTTTAATGAGTTTTGTAAATCACCACTGAGAACACACAGACTAATATTCTTTGTGAAGCTACTGGAAGAACAGCACTCATAAAAGAAAGCTATGCTAATGAGTGAATTGTATTGGAATATTCTTTTCACTGTATGTTTTCCATTATTTTAATCAAGCAGGTGACAAAAAGAATCTCCATAATTATTGTCCAACAACAACAACACCTGCAGAAAAATGAAGACTGTGACAGTTAACAAATATAAAGCATGCGGTATGTTAAAATGAGCACTCTTTTATCAAGACTGAAAATAATTCCTCAACACTACAAAAAGGGCTTTTATTGTCACTCACAGATGTTAAGATTATAATTGTAATAGAACCTGAAATTATGTCAAAATAATCACTATACCTCAGTTGTCTGAGGTTAAAGAAAATAAGAAAAAGAAAAACTATGATTACATTAGAAAATATTTTTGTTCCGAGAGAATTATTAATCAGAAAAAAATGCCCCCAACCAAAAGAAAGAAAGGAAAAAAACATGTTCTTACTAAAGTGGAATAATTTTTCTATTAATTATGCCCATTGAGATTTCTTCAGTGACATAAAAATGTACAAGCTTATATGCCAAATAATTATAATGTCCCCAAGAATGAGACATTATGAGCTTTGTTCAACATGTTTTCTGGTACTGAGGCATCAAAACTATTTTGAAAAGAATTCTTACTTTATCTTTAAGTAATGATAAAAGAGACAAATTAAAGAAGAAACTAATGATCTCAGGAAACTAACTTCAGAAGTATGACAGTCCTTAATAATTCTGACATAAAAATGGTACTTAAGATTAGATTGCTATCTACTGCTTACTATGTAACATCAAATCAAGCTGGATATCAAATAATTTGGGAGGCCCTCTCAGAGAGTCATTGTTATCTTGGAAAATATAGACCATACTCATTGCCTTCTTCCCCCTTAATTTCTTTTAATTACCTTTTTCAAGTAATTAAATTAAGTTGGTAATCTGAAAGTTTCTAAGATAATATGGTACCAAAATATTATTAAACCTTTAGCACTAAAGTGAACTTGAAAACAAGATTTCAGTAACTTGTATAACAAAAATTAAAGAGAGCTGGTGAGGAAGTTTTTTAATAATAAAATCAGCCAATATGAAAACTCTTAAATATTCACTTTATTTTATTTGCAATCCCATGTCAGCTACACCAATAGGAAAGTCAACACTCTATATGTACATAAACAGAAATTTGGATGAATCTGGTATTAAAGCAGTTGGTTAGAACTCCTTGGTAATAAGGCAACCTGAATAAATGTATTTGAATTTTTATTAATCCACATCAGTAATATATTTTGATCAACTTCTATATGTCCCTTTTCATTGTATGTCCTGGGCAAGTGGATGTTAGTGATTAGAGAGATGTATGATAACACTATAGTAGAGGCAAAAATAGAAGCAGTACATAAAAAAGTTTCTGGAGAATCTTAGAAGTATAATAATTCTCTGCATTCGTGTATGAAGGAAAAGCTCCCAGAAACCCATTACCCAACCTCTTCCCCAACCTACTCACCCACCAATCTGGGTTGATTAGAAAAAAAAGTTGATTGGCTTAATTATGCTAGGTCCTTTGTTAACACTGGGTATATGGGACAGATTTTATGGTGAAATTCCTGACAGCAGGTGCAATGTAGGTAATCTATTCAATTGTTCTGGGTTTTCATAGTAGCCATTCATTACACACATAATTAGATTGATTTGATATGTATATGCTGCTAATCTATCCCTTTGGGCCTTGATCAGCATATCAGTTTTGGAAAATGGTGAAATTCCCAGCAGGGATTAGATGAACATCAAATGAATTTCTATAAACTTTCAATCTCCTAATTCTATGCATCTTCTACCTATGTCACCTCTCTCTTTACCTGAGCTCTGCCTAAGACTAGCTGTTGGTCCCATTTCAAGATGGTATCCAATTACCACGGAGTCCTGGTATTTACATGCTGTGTAGTCTCCTTCTAGATTGCCCAAGTTGATCTTTGTAATCAATAGGATATGGCAGAAGTGAAAGTATGTTACTTCCAGGACTGTGGTTTCTGCTATGACCACTCTCATTTACACTCTCATTCTTGCTTACCTTGTTACAGGAAAAGTCGACTATTTAAACAGTCCCATGGAAAGGTTCATGTCCTAAGAAACAGACCCCTCTAGTCAACAATCAGCAAGGAACCAAGAACCAAATCAACAAAGGACCAAGGCCTACCATCAATCTGTGAGTGAGCTTGTAAATGCATCCTTCTACCCCAATAGAGCCTGAAGTTACTACATTCTCAGCCAATAACTTAACTGCAAACTCAAAGAGGTCCCGAGACAGAACCATCCAGGTAAGCTGCTCATAGTTTTGTGATCAACACATACTGCTAGGTAAGAAGTATTAGTTGCTTTTAAACTGCTAAATTATGGGGATAATTTGTTATGAAACCACAGCAAACTAATATCTGGAAGTAGAGGATCGCTGTAGCAAAAACCTAAAATGTAGGCGTGACTTTGGAACTGGAAGATAGCCTTTGAAAAATGTCAGTGAAAGCTTTGTTCCTTGAAGAGGCTGTTACCAGAAATCTGGTGGTCTCTGATAAAGCTGCAGATGAGAGCTTATAAGAAAATGAAGTGATTGTTACTGAAAATGAAAGAAGAGGGCCCTTTGTTATGTAGTGGCAGAAAGTTTAATAATGCTATTGTCTGCAATTATGTGGAAAGTGGAAAATATTCCTAATGAACTGGGCAATCTAATTAAAGATAAACATGAATGTATGGTTTGATTTCCTCTTTTTGCTTATAGTAAAATGTGACAGAAGAAAGAAAAAATAAAGATATGGCTTTTTTTTTTTTTTTTTTGACATGGGAAGTCTCCAGGAATCAAACCGGGTCTCCCGCATGGCATGTGAGAATTCTGCCACTGAGCCACCGTTGTCAGCCCTAAAAATATGACTTTTAAACAAAGAGCATTTAATAATTTTGAAAATTTGCCTCTACAGATGGCAAAATGATCCAAGATGATTTTGAGGGTGTGATTATAAAATCTTTTATTTTAAGACTTCATAAAATCAAAGGTGTGTCTCAGTGTACTGTTACATCAGACATAAAGCCCTCTGAAAGGATTAAAGGTGTGCATTTCCTATCTTCTGAATCAAACAGTAAAACTTCTTGGAAGCTTGAGGGCATTGTCCCTTAGCCATCTCAGCAGAGATAAATAAAGGTCAAAATAAATAAAGGTTTATCTCCAAGATACATAGGTGGGGCTTTTACTAATGGAGTAGACTCCAAACAGATTCACAGAAGAGGCACAAAATTTTTCAAAGAACTATATATGCAGAAACATAGCCATTTTGTACTGAAATTAATATATATAGTACAAAATGAAAACAGAACTTAGACTTCCTATATTCTAATGGCTGGAAACCGATTGAGAAAATTACCCAGCCACAAACACATGCTGTCTTTTAGGAAATAAGAAGGATTACTGAGAAGTCAGAGTCGAGAGAACTCAAGTGTGGAGTAGAGAGCCATGAGAATTATTGCCATTCATTGAGACCTAATCAAGCAAATTTGAAGGTTTATAGCAGTTACCCTATTTCTGATTCACCATCATATGTTGGAAATAGGAGTACAGATCATTTGTCTCTATTTTCACAGGTCAAGAAAAACTGAACTTGAGTGGCTATAATAACCTAAGATACCTCACCCACACTTGGACCTGAATTAGATGATAATATTCTAGGATAAAGCTGATGCTTTAACAGGATGAGATGCTTGGGAACCTTGGGAGGGGATAAGTGTATATTGAATATGGAAGGGAGATGAATCACTGGGGTCAGAGGGTAGATTGTTGTGGCCAACCTCCAAGATATTCTTAGGATTATTCCTGCCTTCCAGTATTCACAATCTTATATAGTTAGTTTCCACATTTTTACTAGTGTTGCTCTGTATGCTCAAAGCAGAAAGTAGAGGTGATAGCATGTCACTTCTGAGATTAGGTTGTACAAGACTTCAACTTCTGCCTCGGGTTATTTCTTGCTCTCATTCTCTCTCTGTCACTCTCTCTGTCTCTTGTTCTCTCTCACAACTCACTCACTAGGAGAAGACAACTTCTGTGTCAATGACAGTGGTCTTGTGGCAAGGAATAGATGTCTCCAGCCAACAGCCAGCAAGGAAATAAGAACTGCCAACAACAATGAAAGTGAACTTGGATTCTCCAGTCCCAGTTGAGCTGTATGATAACTGCAGCCTTGGCCAATGGCTTACCCACAGCTTCATGAGAAACCCTGAGCTCCAATACCAAGATAAATCCTTCCAGATTTCCTGATCCACAGAAATTGTAAGATAAAAGAATATGTTTATTGTTTTGTGCTGGTAACTTTGTGGGGTATTTGCTATGCAGGTATATATAATTAATACACTGTCCTAACCTGTTTGAAATAACCCATCATTTATCAATGAATAAAATGTAATGCTAGGTGCTATGGTTTGAAGAAGGGACAAGACAGGTTCAAGAAAAGCAAAAAGGAGAAGCAGGCAATACAGGTCTTAATTTCACATCTCCTCAAGGCAGTGTTTCCTGTGGGAGCAGCTCTCTTTAAAACACTTTAGGTTATGTCTTTTGAGGTGCAGGGTATGGGAGGGTGTTCTAGTTTGCTAGCTGCTGGAATACAATATACCAGAAATGGAATGTCTTTTTAAAAGGGGAATTTAGTAAGTTGCAAGTTTATAGTTCTAAGGCCAAGAAAATGTCCCAATTAAAACAAGTCTATAGAAATGTCTGATCGAAGGCATCTAGGGAAAGATACCTTGGTTCAAGGAGGCCAATGAAGTTCAGGGTGTCTCTCTCTCTCAAGTGAGAAGGCACATGGTGAACAGGGTCAGGGTTTCTCTCTTGACTGGAAGGGCACATGGCGAACACAGCATCATCCACTAACTTTCTCTCCTGGTTTCCTTTCACAAAGCTCCCTGGAAGGCATTTTCCTTCTTCATTTCCAAAGGTCACTGGCTGATGGACTCTCTGCTTCTCGTGGCTATGTCGTTCTGCTCTCTCCAGATCTCTCATTCTCCAAAATGTTCCCTCTTTTATAGGGCTCCAATAAACCAATCAAGACTCACCCAAATGGGTGGAGATATGCCTCCCCTTAATCCAGTTTAAGAACCACTCCTGATTGGGTTACATCTCCAGGGAGATGATCTAATTACGTACAGTACTGAACAGGAATTATTCTAAAACATAGCTTTTCAAGGGTACATACATCCTTTCAAACCAGCACAGGGGGAGTCCAATAAAGGAATTATCTGATCTCTTCTGATCAAACTACCCCTTAACCAAAAGTGGTTTCTGCTATACATAGAAATACCCTATGTATTTCTGCCTGAAGATGAAATGCTATCCTGGACATTTGTTTGAGTCTCTCTTGAGAGGTTTATATCCTTCACTGAATTGATGGGAATCACCTTATCTCGACCTGGAAGGAATTGGAGCCTGTCAAAAGTGTTATCCTGGAACTTGAAAATTTATGTTAGGAATGTTAACATGAATTACAAGACAGGTTTTTGCAATGACTAGACATTGGTTCTTACATCCTGAAGTTAAATATCAAATATTCCTTAAAAGGAAAGTGATAGACAAGTTCTAGTATTTATTTAAAACATATCTAAATTTTCACATTAAATGATAAAAGCAGCATTTATTTTTGGACTTTTCCTATACAGATGAGGAAATGAGGCAACTGAATGCTCCACAGTTCTTGCATTGGATTTTAAAAGTATACTTAAATCTCAAAGTATACTCTGAGCTCTTCTTTCCATGTGCTGTAATAATTATTTTTCAAAGAATAAAAGTTCATTTTAAAGGGCAAAATAATTAGGATAAGAAAAATGGTATACAAACTGGCACCAAGGGCTAAGTGGTCAGATGAACTATGCCAGGGAAGGAAGCTCCAAGAATACATGAAGAACTTCAGTATTAGTTGAAGTTGTGACTGTGAACATGGAATTAGAACAAAGATGTTAGTCTTATTGTAGACTAATGATGTTGGTTCAGATTGAGCAGAGCCTGAGCTGTTAATACTACTGCAGTCCATGATACTAGCATTCAAGATGAGAAAGAAGTCACATTGATCTTGACATTTAGGTATGGCAACTATTCTTAACTTTCTCTAAGAAAAAAATGGTTGATGCGTATAGCTATGAAAAATAAATCACATTGATGTACCCACTAATGGGTGCGATACAACTACATACAACTCTCTTATTCAAGAAAGTATTATAGGAATAAAAACAGATTGTGGTGATGATGCACCACCCTGTGATTATACTGAAAGCAATGTATTGCACACTTTGGTGGGCTGTGTAGTGTGTGTATAAAACTGTTTTTAAAAAAGTGTATAGCCATTGTTAAAAAAAAGTGTATGAGGGTGACATTAATTATAAATTTCTTGATTTTTACTTATTTATTACAAAAAGAAATAACCTTCCAGTGTTGTTATGGTTACAACTAACAGTCATATTTCTCAAGATTCACATCCTTCAAAGTGCGAGAAAGGTAGTTCTGTTGGGAGGGGTACTAAAAGAGGTAGCCATTGAAAAGAGAATGAAACAGGAACTCAAAAATTGACATTGTGGTAACAAAACCAGAAAAGCTACAACAGATAAATTAACATCTTGAGATGTTAAACTACTGGGAAAAGAATTGTATATGTCTCAAGTTGTATACGTTTCATTATCATCATCCTCATATGGATTCAGGCAGGGTCTCATATTCCTAGGAAAGAATACTATGGGGTAAGAGGAACAGCATTAAGCAGGTAATCTGTAAGCATGGTGTACTGGTTTGAAACTGTTAATATACCCCCGAAAAGTCATGTTCTTTAATTCTGATACAATATTGTGAGTAGGACCTTTCAATTAGGCGGTTTCCATGGAGATGTGTCTCTATCCATTCAAGGTGGGCCTTAATCTGCTTACTGGAGATCTTTAAGAGGGAACCATTTTGGAAAAAGTGGAGAGCCAACACAAACAGAGGAATTTGGAGATACTGAAAGAAAACACCCCTGGGTAAGCTGTTTGAAACTAGAAGCCAAAGGACCAGCAGACACCAGCCATGTGACTTCCCAGCTGACAGAGGGGTTCCAGATGAGTGAAGGTATCTTGAAACAAGGTATATTTCTCTGGAAGCCTCTGTTTGGACATTTTTATGGCCTTAGATCTATAAACTTGTTACTGAATAAATTCCCTTAGTAAAAACCAACCCATTTCTGGTGTATTGCATTTTGGCAGCATTAGTAACCCAAAACACATGGATTTAGCCCTCAAATCCACTGAACTGGGACAAAATAGTCTTTTCAATAAATGGGTATGGGAGAACTGGATATCAATAGTCAGAAGAATGAAAGAGGACACTTACCTTACATCCTAAACAAAAATTAACTCGAATTGGATCAAATACCTATATATAAGAACCAGTACCATAAAGCTCCTAGAAGAAAATGTAGGGAAATATCTTCAAGACCTAGTAATAGTAAGCAGTTTCTTATACTTTATACCCAAAGCACAAGCAACAGAAGAAAAAATAGAAAAATGGGAACTCCTCAAAATCAAATGCTTCTGCACCTCAAAAGACTTTGTCAAAAAGTTGAAGAGGCAGCCAACTGAATGGGAAAAAAAATATTTGGAAATCACACATCAGATAAAAGTTTGATATCCCATATACATAAAGAAAACATACAACTCAACAACAAAAGAACAAATAAACCTATCATAAAGTAGTCTGAAGATATGAATAGGTATTTCTCTGATGAGCAAATGCAGTTGTCTCAAAAGTACATGAAGAGATGCTCATTTTCATTAGCTGTAAAGGGAAATGCAGATCAACACTACAATGAAATACCATCTCACATCTATAAGAATGGCTGCCACTAAACAAACAGGAAACTACAAGTGTCAGAGAGGATGTGGAGAAACTGAGACACTTGTGCACTGCTGGTGGGAATGTATAATGTACAGCCGCTATGGCAGGTAGTCTGGCGGTTTCTCAGAAAACTAAATATTGAGTTGCCCTATGACTCGGCAGTACCACTACACAGTACATACCCAGAAGAGCTGAAAGCAATGAAATTAACAGACATTTGCACACCGATGTTCATAGCAGCATTATTCACAATCGCCAAAAGATGGAAACAATCCAAGTGCCCATGAACAGACAAATGGATTAACAAAATGTGATATATATATTATATATACGATGGAACATATATTTGATGGAATATTATGCAGCAGTAGGACAACATGACATCCTGAACCACATAACAAGATGGATGAACTTTGAGGATATAAAAGGATATCCAGACACAAAAAGATAGATACTATATGATTCCACTCTTATGACCATGGTAAAGGTAAAATTGGAAGCTTATAATACAGACTATAGGGGATTTAGGGATACTTAGAAGCTAGAGACGGGTGAATGTTTAGCTCATAAGGTTGAACTCAAAGGTAAGGGAATAGATAGATGTGAAGGCAGCTCACAAGTAGTTCTATCAGTGATATTACCATATTGAAAGTAAACATGATTGAAAGGGGTTGTATAGATCTACGGGTCCCACTGATTAACACTATAAATATAAATAGGTTCTTGCATAAACTACTTCAAAGGTATGATGCTTGTACAAAGACTGTTTAAGTTCAGGGTATAGGGAAAAAACTACTATTGCATGCTATGGGATATGTTTAACAGGAAAACATCAGTAGTACCACAGCAACACCAGGGGTAAATAACGGGGGGAGAGATAAGAGTTAAGGGAATGTTCAGACTTTCTATTTGGTGAGGGTACGTTTATTGGTTATCTTTCTCTTGGGAACAATGAAATTATTTAAAATTGAGAGTGTTGATGGACTGTGGACTTTGGACATTATACATGATGCCTAATGAATGCAGGTGGCTGGAGGATCAACTGACTGCAAAGTAGATTGGCGAACAATGGTGTATACATATGATTGACTACTGTGCTGGTGCAAATGAAGTTGTGAGGCATGCAAAATTGTGAATAAAACTGTGGGACACTTGGGGAGGCAAAATAAGCCAGAAACAAAAGAGCGATTATTGTATTGTCTCATTTAGAAAATGCTTATAAGAAAACAGGGGCCTACATTATCAGCTCTTGTAGCAGTCACATTTTGTTTGGAGTGGTAATTATTATTTCTAGATTTTAGGAGGCTGTTTTATATATGTTATTTAGAGATAAGAATGAAGCCGATCAGGTCAGGATTAAGGTAATTCAGAAAACAGGGATAAGGAAGACATTGTCTATAATTTAGAACCATACCTACTTTTTGAGATCAAGGAGAAAAGGTTTATTTTGTCCAGAACCTAAATTTTCTGTGGCACATATTCTAACTCAGCCTGTCTGGATAGATCATTTAAACAATTGAAATACAGGGAGCCAGAATGAGAATGAGGACCTTTAATCCTCTATAGCTTAATGTAATGCCTGGATACATCCCAGAATATATTAAGCAGATAAGCAAAATGTATTGGCAAAGTTCCTTGAGGAATGAGAGAAAAATATGGACCTATGAAACTTTACCACTGGGAAAACCCTGGATACTTTGTCAAACATTAGAGATACTCAAATCAATAGGCTAAGCCCTTGATACTGAGGCTTGCTCTTGTGAAGCTTATGTATGTAGCGGAAAAGCTTAGCCTACCTATAGGTGTGCCTAAGATTCACCTCTGGAGGACCTCTTTTATTGCTCAGATATGGCCTCACTCTCTCTAAGGCCAACTGTGCAAGTAAAATCATTACCCACCCCCCTACATGGGACATGATATCTAAGGGTGAAAGTCTCCTTGTAGCACGGGAGATGACTCCCAGGGATGGGTATGGGCTTGGCACCATGGGATCAACAATGCCATTCTTACCAAAATGGGGAAAAGAACTGTAACAAATAAGGTATCAGTGGCTGAGAGAGTTAAACAGAGTTGAGAGGCTACTCTGGAGGTTACTCTTACACAAACTTCAATTAGACATTGCTACCTATTATAACTTGCCAAACTCTGACCAAAACCATTCTATCCAATACAAAAGAACACCTAGGGCAATATATCAGATTCTACAAAACTTCCATGCATTAGAGTAACTTTCTGGAAACCTATAACCTCCAGATGGGTCCCTGGACCAGACAAGTCCTGAAGCCTGGAGGGACCAGCCTTTCCAGAATATCAGTTAGTTCTATCTCCCTACCCTTTATTATTAACAGCTCTTCCAACATGAAAAAGTTAGAATGGGCATAGCTCAAATACGCCTAAAGTATTGAGGACAAAAGATTAAAGGTGCACCAGAACATTGGAGGCAAGAAGGAATATATATATTCCCCCCTTCTCTTTTTTTGTGAAAGATAACATACATACAAAAAAGCAATAAGTTTCAACGCTCAGCACAACAATTAGTTGTAGAACACATTTCAGGATTTGGTATTGGTTACAATTCCAGAATTTTAGGTTTTTACTTCTAGCTGTTCTGAGACACTGGAGACCAAAAGACATATCAATATAATGATTCAGCAATCATATTCGTTTGTTAAACCCTGCCTTCACTATATAACTCTACCATCACCTTTAATCTTTTGTCCGTATTGGCAAATTTCCTTGAAGAATGGGAGAAAAATATGAACTATGAAACTTTACCACTGGGGAAACCCCTAATACTGTATCAAACATTGGGAATACCGAAATCAATAGACCAAGCCCTTGATCTTGAGGCTTGCTCTTGTGAAGCTTATGTATATAGCAGAAAAGCTTAGCTTACCTATAGGTGTCCCTAAGATTCATCTCTGGAGGACCTCTTTTGTTGCTCGGATGTGGCCTTACTCTCTCTAAGTCCAACTCCGCAAGTGAAATCATTGCCCTTCCCTCTACATGGGACATGACATCCAAGGATGAAAGTCTCTCTGGCAGTGTGGGAGATGACTCTCAGGGATGTCTCACCTTGGCACTGTGGGATCAACAGTCAGTTTGGCAGACAGTCTGCTGGTTTCTCAGAAACCTAAATATTGAGTTGCCCTATGACATGGCAATACCACTACATGGTACATGCCCAGAAGAGCTGAAAGCAGTGACACAAACAGACATTTGCACACTGATATTCATATCTGCATTATTCACAATCACCAAAAGATGGAAACAATCCAAGTGCTCATGAACAGACAAATGGATTAACAAAATGTCACATATATGTGATGGAATATTATGTAGCAGTAAGATGAAATGATGTCCTGAACCACATAACGAGATGGATGAGCCTTGAGGACGTAGTGCTGAGTGAAATAAGCCAGATACAAAAGAATAGATACTGTATGGTTCCACTTTCATGACCATGGTAAAGGTAAAATCAAAGGCTTATAAAACAGAATATAAGGGATACAGAGAAGTGAAGGCAGTTCACTAGTGGGTCTATAAGTAATATTACCATATTAAAGGTGAACATAATTGAAAAGTGTTGTGTAGACTCATGTGTCCCACTGATTAACACTACAAATATATATAAGTTCTTGCATGAATTACTGCAAAGGTATGAATCTTGTACACAAAGAGTGTATAATTTTGGGGTATAGGGGGAAACTGCTATTTGATGCTATGCACTGTTTAACAGGAAAACAGCAACAGTATGGCAGCAATACCAGGGGTACATAATGAGAGGTGGGACAAGAGTTAGGGGGAGGTTTAGAGTTTCTATTTGGTGAAAGTGTGTTTGTTGGCTATCTTTTTCTTGGGAACAATGAAATTATCTAAAATTGAGAGTGTTGATGGACTGTTAACTTTGTTATACGTGAGTCTCAGTAGATGGAGTTGGATGAAAGATTCACTGACTGAGAAGCAGACTGATGAACGATGGTATATACATGCAATTGAACATTGTGCCACTACAAAAAAGGAAAGGTTGTGAGGCACGCAATGATGTGAATGAACCTATGGGACACTTGGTGAGGCAAAAAAAAAGGCAGAAACAAAAGAGCAAATATTGTAGGATCTCATTTAGAAAATACTTATAAGAAAACTGGAGCCTAGATAATAAGCTCTTATGGGAGTCACATTTAGTCTGGAGTGATAATTGTTACTTCTGGATTTTGAGGAGCTGTTTTATATATGTATAACCTGGTATTCAGAGATAAGAACAAAGCCGACCAGGTTGGGAATAAGGCAATTCAGAGTACAGGACTAGAGAAGACATTATATGTATTTTATAACTTCACTTAATCTATTTTTTTTTGTATGGGCAGGCACCAGGAATAGAACCCGGATGTCTGGCATGGGTGACGAGAATTCTGCCACTAAACCACCATCGCACTGCCCTTCACCTAATCTTTGAGAACAAAGGAAAAAAGGTTTATTTTGTCCAGAACCTAACTTTTCTGAGGCACATAATCTAACTCAACCTTTCTGGATAGATCATGTAAACAATCCACACACAGGGAGCCCAGAATAAGAATGAGAGCCTTTAATCCTGTATAGCTTAATGTAATCCAGAGTATATTAAGCAGATAATAAAAAAGTATTGGGAAAGTCCCTTGAGGGATGGGAGAAAAAATATGGACCTAGGAAATTTGACTACCAGGGAAACCCTGGATGCTGTGTCAAACATTAGGGACACCCAAATCAATAGGCCAAGTCCTTGATCTTGAGGCTTTCTCTTGTGAAGCTTATGTATGTAAGCAGAGAAGCTTAGAGTACCAATAAGTATGCCTGAGAGTCACCTCCAGAGGACCTCTTTAGTTGCTCAGATGTGGCCTCACTCTCTCTAAGCCCAATGCTGCAAATGAAATCATTGTCCTCTCCCTATATGGGACATGACATTCAGGGATGAAAGTCTCCCTGGTGGCATGGGAGATGACTCCCAGGAATGACTCTGACATGGCACCATGGGATCAACAATGCCATCCTGGCCAAAAGGAGGAAAAGAACTGTAATAAATATGTATAAATGACTGAGAGAGTTCAAATAGAGTCAAGAGGCTACTCTGCAGTCACTCTTATGCAAGCTTCAGTTAAACATTGCTACCTATCATAACTTGCCAAACTTCAACCAAAACCATTCCTACCAATCCTAAAGAATACCTAGGGCATTATATAAGATTCTACAAATGTTCCATCACTAGGGTAACTTTCCAGAAACTTACAACATCTAGATGGTTCCCTGGACCAGATAAGTCCTGAAATGCAGAGCAGCCAGCCTCTCCAGAGCATCAACTAGTTCCATCCCCCTATTCCATATTATTGACAACCCCTTCCAACATGAAATAGTTAGAATGGGCATAGCCCAAATACCCCTAAAGAGGGGATGAAAGATCAAAGGTGGTGATAGAGAAGGTCAGATTTAACAAATGAGTATGAATGCTGAATCATTAAATTTAAATTTCTTTTAGTCTCCAGTATCTTAGAGCAGCTAGAAGTAAAAACCTAAAATTGTGGAACAGTAACCCATACCAAAATCTGAAATCTGTTCTACAGCTAATTATGGCAATGTACTTTGAAATGCATCACTTTTTTTGTGTGTATATGCTGTTTTTCACAAAAAAAAGAAAAAAAAGGGAGAAATAAAACAGAAAAATAGCATTTAACAACTGAGTATGAGTGCTGAATCATTATATTGATATTTCTTTTGATCTCCAGTGTCTTGGAGCAGCTAGGGAAAACAACAACAACAACCACAACAAAAAAAACCCACAAAAAATTATGGAACTGTAACCCATACCAAACCTTAAAATCTGTTCTATAACTACTTGTTATACTTGGAATTTATTGCTTGGTATTTATTGCTACTTGGGAATTTATTGCTGTTTTGTATATAAGCTATTTTTCACAATAAAAAAAGTTAAAAAAAACACATGGATTTAATAAATACATTGGAATGAAGCTTATCATTAAACCCAGTGCTTGGCAGAGAGTCTAACACATAGTCAAAGCTAATAAACACATGTTGAAAATTAATTCTCAGAATTTTAAAACTAGAAAGGACCCAATAGAATTTCTGTGGCAACCAATTCATTTGAAAAAATGGACAAACTAAGTTTTTATTTGTGTGTTTTGTTTGAGAGATTTAGAAATGCAATTGCAGCATAGTTCAGAACTTAGTCTGTAGAATAGCTCAGTCGTTTATTTGTTTAATGAGCTTCAGAAAGTTATTTAATTTCCATGAGCTTCACTCTCTTCAGCAGTGACAACTGTCCCCTCTGAATTCTAACTGTATGTAAAGTGTTTAATACAATGTTTGACCAATAGGGAACATGCAATAAAGGGTGGGCATAGCATTAATACACAAAGCTGGTGACAGACCAGAGAATAGGATTTATGTCTCCTATATACCCCACACTATGTTAATCTATTTCCAAATTCTAATTGAATTATTACATATTTTATCTTTTATGTATTTACATACCAATTTCATGTATGTTATTCCTAAATTACACCATGATACCACATTCTCAATTTTCCTGTGATTTCTTTCTATCAGAATTGGTATACAACACCACATAACATTACCACCAGTTCATTATTTTCCAGTAATATTCCTCCCATTATAATTTCTGAACATTCCAATTCATCAATGTTAAAGATAGCTTCTTCCCCTCATAAAATATGAACATTCTTTTTTTTTGTTTGACTAAGAATTGCCTTCAAGCAACTTTTTCCTGTCATTAATTAAAATAATGAGTAGTGTATATTAAATGTGTAATTCTCTGACAAGCACTCAAGTGTTTGCCGAGAAGTCCCTTCCTACCAAAAACATCTGGAAAATAATATGGTAAATTAAAAAGCTGATACTTTAATATACTACAGAGTAATCCTCAAGTCTAGGTAGGCAAAGTGCCAAATTGGCAAAGCTTTTGCTCCTGGCATGGTGCCATGGCTTCCTCATTTTTCTTTTCTTGATATGCTATATGAAGATTCTGCTCAGCCCCTCTCTATTTTCACTGCTTTACTTACCAGACAGCAAAATGACAATAAGCATATTCCAACACAGGTTAGCCTCTCTGCTTGTGACAGGGTGTCACACCGACACAGCAATCATAAATATTTTAGGTGCTCTGGTAGACTTAGGAAACTGCCATAGTCAGTAAAAACAGTTGCACGACTCTTGCCCCAGCAGTAAAAGTAAATTGCTCCTTCTCATTGGTTTTATGTCCTCTGCTAGATGCATTTTAATGGGCATTCAGGTCCCCTTACGAGATTTTGTAGTCCTTTCTTCAGTTTTCCCCTCTCTCGACTTTATGTTTCCAGGGTATTGAATAGTATATTAAGAGCTTGAAGCTTTAAAACTTAGTCATCCAGCACTCTGTGAAATGAATTACTTGATTTGTCCTGGGCTTTACTGTTCTGATTACAACCCCTCACAGCCATATGATGTTTTACAGTTTGTAAAGGACTGTTATATCGCTAACACCTTTAATCCTCAGTTGTATACAAAGAAGGATTAATTCCTCCACAGTTCTATTGAGAAAACAGGCTCAGAAAGTAAAGAGATTCCTCCCAAGATCAAGAGACATAAAATACACAGATGTGCTTATTAAAATGTAAATTGGATTAAGATCATCGTTCTACATGTTGGAGACACATAGACAGAAAAACAAAGAACTGGGACTAGAATTCAGATTGTTCAACCCCACATCCAGAGATCTTTCCATGTCAAGACCCTGTATAATTAAAATCTAGATACGTAATAAATTTTCATTTACTATGAGAATAGTAAATGTAAAGACTTTCAAATCAATATTCAAATATCTCTCACCCACCAAGTCCCAGGTACAATATTATTGAAGAAAAAAATAATCTCTTCTTCTGCCAATATTTCTCTCTCTTACAGTATGGACCATTTCCTGCTTTGTAAGGTCACTATTTAATGTCTATCTTTTACCCATCCAAGATTGGAAGCTCCTTGAGAATACTTGATTAATTTATTTCCATTGCTTTCAGAGTGCCCTGTATTGTGCCTTGAACACAGAACGTACTCAGTAAGTATTTAGCAAATGAAATCAATTCATTTGGGGTAATTATATTCATCACCCTTGCTCTTAATCACTACACATAGCACCTACACCAGACAATGTGCATACATAAAAGGAGCTCAGTAAATATGAATATTTTCTCTTATATTTTACTTCTTTTCTTTATTCATTAATATGAAGATAAAGCTATATGATGTCATCACTGAGGTCATCTAGAGACTACGACTGTCAGTGCATGGATGGATGGACTGTATCTTTCTGCATTTATGTGTGTAGTTTACTAGAAGCTACAAAGTAACTATACTGCTACCATGATATGTGCCTCCTTTTATTCCTGCTACTACAATTCAAATTACTTTCAGTCCCCTCTCACTAACACACTACCAGAATATACAATAGCATATATTTGTAATATAGCCACTTATTTTCTCTAATTCCCATTTCATTAAGTGCTTCATATGCATTTTTTCATTTCAATTCCAACAATATCATTATGATGTCTGCATTATCTCACATCCATATTTTAAAGCTCAGGATATTGGGAAAATGAAGTCAGTCTCCTAAGGCCAAACAGCTAGTCAGCAGTGTAGCCAGGAGTTGTACCCAAGCTGTCTGACTGCAAAGCCTTTTCAGCTGCACTATACTGCAACAGAGTGTAAACTCAATATGCTAACACACTAATTTATCCCACAAATTTACTCTACCTTCTACGCTATATATTATCATTAAGAGTTCCTTTACTTCCTTATCAACTAATCTCCTAAACTTAAAACATTCTTGTCTTAGAGTGATCCATGATTCATGATTCTTTATTGTCCATATCTAATCATCAGGGTCTCTTTCAGTCTAACTCTCAGCAACTCTGAATTCACCTCTTCCATTCTGTTCAGTTCCTAAACTGTGAAGAACTGCAAAATTTTCTACTCCGCACTTAACACTGATCCCCTTGCTTCCAGGAAAGGAGACTAACACCCTCCTTCTAAATTCCTTCTTCAGTTTCATAATTCTAAGGACATAATGAACTGACATGTGCCAAATTGCAAAGAAAAAAATTCCTTTCTGCAAGAGTGAAATGCATTTCTGACCAAAGCCCACCACCTTGCAGCTACAAAATCCATGTAAATTCCATTTTCATTTGCATGGTGTGTTTCAGCAGCCTGAACTTGTTCTGTTTCAGCAGCCTTGCAACTTGGAAAATTTTTGAAAAGCTGACAACAGAAGTTGTTACCTTATATTTTCTCATGCAATACAATATATATATATACATATATATATATTTTTTACATGGGCAGTCACCGGGAAATGAACCCGGGTCTCTGCCTGTTGAGCTACCATGGCCCCCCCTACAATAACATTTTAATAAGTTAATAAACAGGTAACTTAATGAAAAATAAAAGATCAAATTCAATATAGAAAGTTCCAATGACAGAAAAGAAACAGAACAAAGACCAATGACAAAATGCCTTCCTGCCCATTGCCACTTGGCTTATCTTTCTCCTCCTGTCACTGTAGAACACTGGAAACCTTAATGATCTCCAACTGTCTTTCTACGTGTCTTGGGTAAAGTTCTCCATGAAACAAATTATAAAATGAATACTTGGCCTGCAGGAGATTTAATGGGGAGTGCCCGATGCAACAAAAACCGAAGGTAGTGAGAAAGGAAGAACGGTTGAAAATAGTACAATGTCTAGGCAGGCCAACCAGAAAATTACTTCTGGTCCCATTATTTGCTAATCAGTTGAGCAGGTCACTTAACTTCTCTGAACCTCTTTTACTGCATT